>VYZP01058398.1:0-136460 GCA_013400635.1 Hypocryptadius cinnamomeus
GGGGCCGGTCGCTCACCGCGGCCGGGGGGCTCCGGCCGGCCCCGGGCAGCGCTCGGCGCTCCCCCGGCAGCCAGCGCCGAGCCCGGTGCCGGGGCTGGGCTGGGCTGTGCCCAGCTTGTTGGCACAACCGACCTTTGACACCAGCGGGGAACGGCAGCGAGGAGGAAAAAATACTATTTTTTAAGCCGGGCATTTCCAAGGTGCGGATCAGCACGTGCCGGGCTGGGAATTGCACTCCCGGCTGAGCCCAAGGTGCGTGTGAGCGCTCAGGAGGGGCTGGCGAGCTGCTGAACATCTTCCTGTGCCTTTGTTGCAGAACTGCTGCGGATCGGGCGGTCATGGAGGGAACCCGGCAGAGCAGGATCTGCCGCCCGCACAAGATAAGTGAATCCTCGAAGGTTCGTACGGTTTGTGTCACCTACCAAAAAAATCCCGCTGGGGGTAGAGGGTCTGCTTTGCGGGGAATGTGAGAGTGCTAAGCTTTTAAAAAGAGGGATGGGAATGGTGGTTTACCTGCTCAAGTATTTTTGGTAGAAGTTGCTGCCTAGTGATTAAGGGGAAAAAAAAGGAAAAGCAGCAGCAAATGGGCATCTGCTCATCGTGACTCATAACTTAGAAACCCACATCATTGCAGCACAGTAGTTTCTCTGTACTAAAAATTCAGTTATGAAATGTGGTGTGTTTGTTTTTTATACTGATCCATCTCGTAAAATCCAAGCTCGTTACAAAAGCCAAGCTGGGATTACTCTTTAGATTCAGTCTTGGTTTTGTGCAAGATGGGAGCCTTGACCCTGCAAACTGTGGTTAGCCCAGTGAACTCACACAACCTGGGTTCCTTTCTTAAGTTTGTGGCGTTCGTTTTCTTTGTATCAAAGCTCTGTCTGCACAAATACATTGTTTTTATTTGTGAATTCACGGAAATCCATCTCAGGCAGCTCTTTATGCAGGTCCTCAGGATGATTTATAAAATGTTAATAACAGCTGTAATTATTATGTTCCAGTGCAAGCTGCTTTTGTACTGTAGTTACAGGAGCTGCAGAACAGGTACCTTGTAATACCAGAAAAAAAGCTGGAAAAGAGAAACTTTTCAGTGCCTCCTTACCAAAGCTGAATGAGCCAGATCTCATTTTCTTTTGCACCATTGATGAGCAGCAGTGCTGCATTAACAGTCTGAGAGAAATTAGATCTTTGAATCCAAGAGAAGCTGAAATTCTGCTCTAACACAATTGATGGAAGATAAATAGGACTAATTTTTAAATGCATCCCTACCAGTATAATCTTTCCCTCAGTGCTGATCCTGTCTGCCACTTAAATGGTTTAGTCTGAATGTAATGATAATTCATCACATTAAAAATTAATTAACTTGACAGCATTGTTTTATTTGCTTGCTTAGACAGCAGCTGTCACTATCTGTTAAACTTAGAATCCCTGGATAATGCGAAGGCTGCTCTACAGAATATAAATAGCTTGAGGAAGATGTTCAAGTTCAGTATGAAATTAGTCTTGGCTCTGAAATGTGCAGCTCTCAGCTCCTGTTTCTTGCTCTCTGAACAAATGAACTCGCCAAGTGGCTGAAATTCTGAGCTGCTGTGCTGTGAGTGCCTCCAGTGCAGCGTGGAATGGGTTCCTGCCTGATTCCTGGAGCAGCAGCAGTCCCACATGGCAACAAGGATTTCAGGAGAGCGAGTTGCCAGGCGGATCTGAGGGCAGGATTACGCTGCTGCCTCAACATCCAGCTCAGCAGAGAGGGATCTCTGGCAAATCTTATATTCCGCTGTAATCTCGTTATGCATGATGGTGGTATTAGGGAATATTAGAGAGAAATGATCAGCCAGCTCCCAGGGATGAGAGGGAGGATGGGTTTGGTTCAGTCCAAGGGTTTGGATCAATCCTATCCCCTGTCAGTCAGATTTGGAAGAGGGTGCTGCAAGTTGTTATTTCTTGTCTGTTCATCTGCCACCATCAACTACCCCTGATTACAGCTGCCACAGAAGTGTGGTTTTTCCTTTGCCATGTTTATTCTTCTGCCCCTCCTCTCCACCCCCTGGTTTCTGCTTCGGCTCCTGTACAATACCAGCTTTTCCCAGCCTCAGGAAAACGCAGATAAAAAGCTTTACAGTCCTTAAACACAATTTTTTTTTTCTGTTACAGATCTCTGGCAGTTTTATTCCTCTTTGTTGTCTATGCCATAGATCCCTTTTTAAATTCAGAGGTGTGTTCATGAGTATAAGGCAAATTGAAGAGTTTTGATCCAGAAACCTGTTAATTATTGAAGCCTCTTCCCTCAGACTGGTTTAACTCTGCACACTTGAGTGTTCAGAGCCATTCCAACAGTAGGATTTTTGGCAGCCTGGGCTCCATTGTTTAGAAAAGAACATAAGGAAAT
The DNA here is from genome assembly GCA_013400635.1 of Hypocryptadius cinnamomeus. Classification (NCBI taxonomy): domain Eukaryota; kingdom Metazoa; phylum Chordata; class Aves; order Passeriformes; family Zosteropidae; genus Hypocryptadius; species Hypocryptadius cinnamomeus. Next base: position 2,387 of record VYZP01058398.1, read on the forward strand.
AAAGAGAATCTGCTGGGATGTCACAGTAAGAGCGGCACATTTGGTTGTAAATTTGGGTCTCAAGAAGCCCTCTTGGCTCTAAGAATTAAGTGGTGGGTGGAGAGGGTCCCACCATGGTTTAAAAAACCCAGTCAAGGCTTTTCCAGACTGCTGTGCTCTCTGCTTGGGCAGCCAGGAGAGCCACAGGTCATTAGGATTCCTAGGAGAAACAACAGCTTGGTGGGGAAGGGAAGGGGGAGTGTCCAGGAGGCTCAGGTCACCTGTGTGACCTTTTCAGGTGTCACCTCTGGGAATGCAGCCTGGGGGTTTAGGACTGGGCAAGATCCAGACATCCAGGACTGTTCAGAGCTGCCTTAGGTAGGACACAGGGATGTGCTTCCATTCCACCCTTTTTCACCGCTCTTACAAGTTCTTACAGGCTCTGCCTGGTTTGGATTTGGTAATTAAAGTATTTGGTATTTGCATTTACCTTAACCTGGCTTTTATTGAGAGGCCTCACAAGGTACCTGACTGTGCCATCACACATTTAATTCCTCCAGAGGGTGGTCCTAAAACTTCACTTGACATTCTGGACTGACCAGCAGTGTTCAGTTCATGTTCTGCAGGACATTTGAGGGGTAACAAAATGTTTCCATCTTGGTTCATCCTAAGGCTGCTGATGTGAGTCTGTGAGAAAAGAGGCAAATGCTGGTGGCCTCAGAAGCTTGGTGACACATCCAGAGCTGGTGGTTAGAATGTGAGGACCAGAGGGATCCCAGAAGGGCACTTAATGGATGTGTCCTGAGGGCATTTTCCCTTTCCTTTAAAAGAAAAATATCTGCTGCTATTCATTTAAACAAAGCCTACCTCAGCTTCTGGAAGCGAGAAGCCTTGTGGGAATCAGTTCTCCACATGTGTGGCTTTGCACATAAATAAACAGCTATTACTCCTGAGTGCAGTGTGTGTGCCTGGAATAATGTGGGGAGAAAGAGAGGGATTTTCCCCTAACAAGCTTAGAAATGCTGAGTTCTGGAAAGATTTAAGAGGGGGTAGCTGTCAAGCAAGCAGTAACCCAAACAATACATGGGCCGAATGAAAATTCAGAGTACTGCTGCGTGTGTGCTTCCCACTCTAAATGCTCTGTGAGTAGCTTAGCTGGGAGAACTCTGTAAGGAGTCATTTGGGGGACAAGGAAGAAAGGAAATGTCAGCAAGATGTCTCTGAGACAATGAGTGGAAGAGTTTCAGAAAATTGTGCCTGTATAACTCATCAGGGAGGAGGTTTCAATGCAGCATTGTGGGGCAAGGAAAAGTAAATTTTATTAAAAAAAGGGGAGTAGGAAGCAGTAAAAATCTCCATAGGACTTTCAAAGCGAAGGTGAGGAGCTCATGCTTGTACCGTGTCACTTGCCAACTACTCCATGTCAGAATTTATTATAAATGTGAATGTGCAACACAAAAAAGCTGTCTCTGACTTATGTGTGACTGCACTTAAGTGGGAAAACACATTTCACTGTGGAACTGATGGCGGTGGAGGTGCCACCTGCCTGATACCGTCTGTGTTTTCCAGGTGTACAGATGGGACGACCACTCCAGTCTGGTTCTGCAGAGCCTGAATGAGCAGAGGCACCGAGGCCTCTTCTGTGACATCGTGCTGGTGGTGGACGAGCAGAGAGTCCCGGCCCACCGGAACCTCCTGGCTGTGTGCAGTGACTACTTCAACTCCATGTTCACCATCGGCATGAGGGAGGCCCACCAGAAGGAGGTGGAGCTTTTCGGAGCCTCCTACATCGGTCTCAAGGCCGTGGTGGATTTCCTGTACGGCAGTGAGCTGTCTCTGGATGGAGGGAACATCGACTACGTGCTGGAGACAGCTCACCTGCTGCAGATCTGGAAGGTGGTGGACTTCTGCTGCGAGTACCTGGAGAACGAAGTCAGCGAGGAGAATTACCTGTACCTGCAGGAGCTGGCCTCCATCTACAACCTGAAGCGCCTCGACTCCTACATCGATTCCTTCATCCTGCAGAACTTCGGCACGCTGTCCTTCACCCCGGACTTCCTGCAGAACATTTCCCTGCAGAAGCTGTGCCAGTACCTGGACAGCAGCGACGTGCAGCAGGAGTGCGAGCACGACCTGCTGCAGGCCGCCCTGCAGTGGCTGACGCAGTACCCGGAGCGGGAGAACGAGGCTTACCAAGTGCTGGACAACATCCACTTCCCCCTGATCCCCAAGAGCGACCTCCTGCACCGGGTGAAGCCTGCCGTGTGCTCGCTGCTGCCCAAGGAAGCCAACTGCGAGGGTTTCATCGAGGAGGCCGTCAACTACCACAACAACGTGGCGGCGCAGCCGGTGCTGCAGACCAAGCGCACGGCCCTGCGCACCTGCGAGGAGCGCCTGCTCTTCGTGGGCGGGGAGGTGTCGGAGCGCTGCCTGGAGCTCTGCGATGACACCTGCTTCCTGGACACCAGGAAGGGACAGTGGGTGGCAGAAACGCCTCTGCCGGCCCGGCGGAGTCACCACTGCGTGGCGGTTTTGGGAGGATTCATCTTCATAGCCGGGGGCAGCTTTTCCCGGGACAATGGAGGGGATGCGGCGTCAAATCTCCTATATAGGTATGATCCCCGCTGTAACCAGTGGATAAAGGTGAGGCTTGAGCTGTATTATTTCTCTGTTCAAAGTCCTTTGTGTTTACAGTGTTTTCTCCTTTGCTGGTGGAAGGACAGGGCTTGTTGGAGTAGTCAACATGGCAGCACTTCCAAATGAAAAGTCAAGTTAGTTAAGTTGAAGGAGCTGCTTGAGTCCTTTGTGGGAATGCTTAAATTACACAAAGAGCAAAAGAGTTTGGGGCAGATATACAGCTTAATTTGGGATTTGGGCATCTCATCTGAGAAATTCCTGATCAGCTTCCACCCACAATTCTTTAGATTACTTCTGGGAAAAATTTTGGAATGGACTTGGAGGTGATTGCTTGGTTCATCTTCCTCAAGCAGTAGTACATATAAATCAGAAATGAGTGTGATGTCGAAAGGAAATGTCTGTGGCAATTGTCAAGTGTCTCTGTGCTAAATCTCCCTTAGAACAAGCTCTTTGCTCCCAGTGCTGCCACAAAACCCTTCATCTGTGTGGGTCACTGTATCAGCCACTCCTTGTTCTGTATGGAACAATCATGGTTCCTGTATGGACCAGTTATGGTTTCCATATGAACCAATCATGATTCCTCTATGGATCAGCCATCCTGGATGGTTCACTTGTGGTTTTCAGTGATTCCAATGCCTGTTTCTTGCAGAGTTTGGGAAGGAGTTCCTATAAACACAAATGTTTATAGAGTAACCTGTCTCTTAGATGTTTCCTGGTTTCCCCTTGTTTGAAATGGATGCTACTGCAGAAAAACAGAAGTGTTTTATGAATATAATGGTCAAAACTAGAATCTCTCCTTACCAAATAAAGGGGAAGGAGCAACTTCCCCATCCTCAGACATGAATAGCCCTTAAATCCCTTGCTTAGCAGACACTGGAAGATGCCAGCAGCTCATTTTCTTTGCCAGGTTGCCTCCATGAGACAGCGACGAGTGGATTTCTACCTGGGAGCCATCACTGACATGCTGGTGGCTGTTGGTGGCAGGAATGAAAACGGGGCCCTGTCTTCAGTTGAGACCTACAGCCCTCAGAAGGACTCCTGGACCTACATAGCAGGACTGCCCAGGTAACTGAGCTGTCTGGAAGCTCCCCTGTGTTTGAAGAGTGGTGGTAAAAGGAGCTTGTGTGGCTTTAGCTGGTGGAGGGAACCTGGAAGGGAGGGAAGGGGATGTAAAACCAATGTGGCATCAGCCATGCCAACCACAGCAGCAGTTGGGAGCTGAGCAGGAAGCGTGCCTTGTGTCAGGAGGGTTTTAATTTTCATCCCAAGGTACATCTGGAGGATGGGAGGGAGAGCTCTGATTTCATTCTGTAATTCTTACAAAGCTTTTCCTGAGGCCACTTGGAGTTGAATATTTTCAGAAGCACTTTTCACATCTTGGTCAAAGGGGTTTGTCATTTCTTTGGCCTTACTTTGTCACCTTGGTGTGATGATTTTCCTTGTAGGGTGTTTGTGTTGGGCGGCTCAGGCTGGCTGTCACAGCTAAGCACGTTTATCTGCATTGGAAATACAGAACCCTGGCAAATGTGAGCTCTCTCTCTCTGTCTGCGTTAACACTTGGCTGTTCTGCTTTTGAGAGGTTGAAGCCCTGCAGCTCTTGTGGTAGCAGACAGGACATTGCTGTGTCTTGAATCAATGTCAGAACAGTGACTTTGTAAGGACAGCAGGACAGCATTTCATCTGCTGTGATCAGATTTAGTGCTGTTTCACATTTGTGGGAATCACAGGGACGTTGGCTGTATGGATGAAACCTCAGCAGCAGTGCCGGCTTTCCTGGTGCCATCACAGAGCAGGTTCCTGCAGTTTGGTTTGAGAGTTCAGGGTTTTTCCCTGGTCCCTGAGCTGCAGAGCTGCAGAGCCAGAGGCAGCCAGTGAAGGCACAGGAGCCTGTTGCCCAATTCTATTTTGGGCAGGTGCTGCAATGCAAGGCTGATCCAGGCTAACAGCTGGGCTCGAGTGCTCTTCACAAGCAGGATGCTTTTTTATTTCTGCTCACTTAGGCAGATCCAGCAGCTGGGGCTAAACAACACAGCCCTTCCTGGGAAGCTGTGTAGGAGAGTACCTTCAGGTCCTAAATCCTTCTGTTAGCCGGGGTCACCTGTGAGGTGTATCCTGTGTGGATATTTTTACTCATAAATGATCCTGGGGAAGTTCACACAGTTGGCTTAATCCACCCAGACTCTCTAAAAAGGGGAAGTTTGTCTGCATATTCCAACTGCTGCACGTGTGCTGGCTTTGGGAATTCTGCAGCTGCAGCATTTAAAGTGAACTTTGACTTGCGGGTGTTACTTTTTTATTAGATTGCCTGGCTGGTCTGCTTGGATGAGGCAAAAGTTCCCCCTTAGAGGTCAAACTCCTCTTAGGATGAATTATTCCTGCATCCAAATAAATGATTCTGCATCCTCCCTTCCTGTTGCTCTGTCCTTATGTCAGCTCAGCTGTGTGGTGACAGCTCCCCACTTTTCCATGCAGCTGCTATTTTGCACATTTAAGTGTCTTTAGTTAGATCTTAGTGGACTCTTGGCCCCTTTGGATTTTTTGTCTTTTCAGCCCTTTTTTTCCATTTGGTGCTGGGCAGTGAATTGTTTGAGTTTGAATTGTTTCTGCACAGAACGAATAAGACAAAAAGAACTTTATGCAGGTTGCAAAAGGCCAGACTCAGAGGTGAGCAACAGGAACCTTTCTGACACATCTCCACTGCTTGACCTGGGTGGTTCTGGCATATTTGGGGCTGCTGAAAAGGGTCTGGGCAGCCCCTCCTTGAGGTGGAGCTGTTAGAGCAAGTCCAGAGGAGGCACCAGGATGATCAGAGGGATGGAACAGCTCTCCTAAGAGGAAAGGCTGAGAGAATTGAGATTGTTCAGTCTGGAGAAGAGAAGCTTCAGGGTGACCTAACTGTGGCAATCCAGTGTCTGAAGGGAGCCCACAGGAAAGATGGAGAGAGACTTCACAAGGCCCTGGAGTGCCAGGACAGGGGGGAATGGCTTCCCACGGGAAGAGGGCAGGGTTAGATCAGATTTTAGAAAAAAATTCTTAGCTGTGAGATGGTGAGACCCTTCTCTGGTTGCCCAGAGAAGCTGCGGCTGCCCCATCCCTGTGAGTGTGTGATTTACTGGCAGTGGAGGAAGGATGAGAGAGGATTCCGTGATCCATTCATGACTAAAAGCATTCCAGCTACAGTTCCTCCTGCCTGCTCTACTCTTCCCTTCAACACACTCCTCATCTGATCTCTGTGTTCCTCCTCACCACATGGTTTTGTTCCTCAAACAGATTTAAGTTCCTGTTTCACTCAACATCTCCCCCAGCCCTCTTCCAGCAGCAAGCCTTCTCATGTAGAGGAAACCAGAAGCTCCAGTCCTCTGCTTCCTGACTGCCTGATCACGCATGGTATCCCAAGAAAACCACCTCTTTTCCTGTGTTTTTCTGTCTTCTTCCCTCTGAAGAGAACATGTGCAGGTGTTTTGGTCCTCTTGGGAGCATGACCACCAGCAGCAGGCTTTTTGGTGCCATTCCTGACTGCCCCAAGCCAGCAACTGCCTGGAATCCTGTTCTCTGGAGTGACAGGCTCGTGTTGAGGTCATTCTGGGGTGTGGGCTTGTGTTATTTGACTCGAGCTGTGTGGGGTGGGACTCCCAGAGGTTGTTTGTTAAAGCTTCTATGCTGAACATCCAGAAAATGGGTTTGTTTTGTTGCTTCCCAAGGGTCAGAGCTTGCCACGTGTGTGAGGATTTGCAGGGAAAGGCAGTGGTTGTGTCCTTGAGCACACATGCCAGCGCCAAATCCCGTGTCCATGCTGCTGTTCGCAATCTCACTCCTCTAAGGAAGAGCTTTACAGGCTCTTCTTTATCTCCTCTTACCCCCCTCTCCTTCCCACCCTATATGGTCAAAACAACACGTTGTTTTCCCTAAGCACTCTCTTGGAAGGAGCTGAGCTGTTTTGACTGAACTTAGGCTGTCTTGCTGGAGAAGCAAACAGCCTCTCGGGGCAGATGCTTTGCGGGGAAAACTTCAGCCAAGTTGTCTAAAGGGTGGACCTGGTCCAAGCCTGCTACAAAGGAGTTCAATTTGCCTGATGCTCATTAGGGTCCTTGGTTGTGGGATACCTTTCCCTTTCTTCAGAGAGGTCCTATATTTTTTGCCCCTTTTCCCAGAAACTGGGAGCAGTTTCTGTCGTAGTTTCTAGCCCGGCAGGGAGCAGCGGTGGCTGAGGAGCTTGGCAGAGCAGGAGGTGGGGCAGCGTGTTCTCATCCTGAACCGAAACCATGAAAAGGTCTGCTGCAGACAGCAGCAAAATTAATTGAGTGGCCCTAGGTTAAAGTTTGGCAGAAGAACTGAAAGCTGCTGTGTGAGGAGCTGTGTTGGAACAGGCTGGGGAGCGATGGTATCTGTTCTGCTGGTCAGGTCATGAACGGTCTCGCAGGGCTACGACAGGTGGACACCGAGATTCAGAGCAACCACAGCTCACCTGGACTTTGGTTGGAGTAGGGGATTCCCAAAGCTTTATTGAGTTATGTGCTCTTCTGTTTTGGGCAGTAAATGGCAGGTTTTCTGGCATTTGAATGGTGTTACTGGGTCAGGAACTAATTTTTCAGCACTGTATCTGGGTTGAGGCATTCAAAATCAGCACCAGGCTCCAGCAGATGTTAAAATCAAATCTCCTTTCTCTTAATGCCTCTGCCTTTTTCTGGCCACTCTTGCAGATAACACTGCCAAAATGCTCGATGTTCTCTGTTGGAGGATGTCTAGACCCACTCTATTGATGTGCCTGTCCTGTTGCCCATTTAGAAATGCCCCTTTCTCAATCACAGGGCTTGTAGAAAGGATTTGTATTGATTGGTTTCAATTTATGCATCTATTTCATGCAGTTCCTAGGAAAGTGATGCTATTTCGGATGAGCTTTCAGAAGTGAAAGTTTCAAAGTGAAACACCTCTGGTGCCTTTCAGTGGGTAATTGTCCTATACTGGACAATAACAAATTGATGGTGGATTTGGTGCTTCAGATCTGATGGTTTCTGTCACAGCAGAACTCTCTTAGCTGTTGCTGTTCCCTGGACACAGCCACTGATTGAGGCAAAAGAACCAGATCAGTGCTTTTTCTGCAGCTGCCTGTGCTGGGCTGCATGCCTGTGCTTGAGAGACAATGGCTATTGCTTGCTTAACTGTACAGAGCTCCAGAGCAGGAGAATATTTAACCTACTTCTCCAAAGGCCATGCAGGTTTTTATTAACTCAGGGTAATTTTTTCCCTGAATGGTGAATGCAATGTGATTGCCATCAGCAGTGCAGGGCTCTGGGGTGCATTCCATGTCCTCACATTGTCCTCCTCCTGACTCCTCCAAACTCCCTGGTACAGCACAGCCTCCAGGCAGCTTGGTTTCATGTGGGTTTAAAGTCTGCTGCAATTTGAAATGAACTGAAATCAAGCTGTCCATCCCATCCCCAGACTGAGCATTTTTAACCCCACTCCTGTGTATGTAGAGAAACACAGGCTCTGACAAGCAGCCCAGGAGCCACTGGAGATGGACAGTCCCTGTTCTTGTCTGGAAGAGACCTCAGCCAAGGAGCAGCATCTCTGGGCACTTCACCTGCCGTGGTGTTTCTGTCAGAGTGAAAGCCAGGGGGACGTGTGCTCAAGGTACATCGTGTCCAGCAGAAGCACTGAGCATGAATTAACTGCTTCCATCATGAGGCACATAGAGAGCTGTGGAAATTCTGAGTTGCCGTTTTGGATAAAGTCCATAACTGTGCCTAAGCTCTCTCTTTTTTCTTCCTGTCTTTTCCCTGAGAGGCCAAGAAGCAGAACAGCTGTGAAGTCACCTCTGCAAGATCTCCAGGGCTGGAGCTGCAGCCCCTGTAGTTGAACAGACTGTCCTGGTCACTCAGCACTGTCAGTCCAAGCATGTCAGGGATTTTTCTGCTTCTTGTAGCAGGAACCTGTTAAAATATCTGATTCAGACAGGGATCAGTGGTTTCGGTAGGCATCTAGGATAATAACCACCTTTTAGCTCGTCTCAGAAGCATTGTGCTTTCAGGGTAAATGTGGGGTTTCTTTCCTAGTCCATCTTCTCCCTTGGCACAGAAGTGCTGGCACTCAGGTGTGGGGAAGATGTTCTGATAGCATTTGTGTGGCTCAGAGAAACCATTAGCCTGTAAGTAAAAACAGCTCAAGGTTCTCTCCACACGGAGCTCAGCGTGTTCAGGCACAGTTCAAAGGCTAAAGCAGTGCTAACAGAGGTTTGTCTGCCATGGAGGCTGCATGGTCTCTGGTGCCTGACTACAAAGGATGGTGGTAGAGGCTCGTGAGTGCAGCCTGGTGAGTGCATTGCTCTGTGCCCTGTGGGGATTGAATCGTTCGAGCCCCTTGTGAGAGCCAATTTGCTGTGGCTGGTGCTGCATCTTTTGACACCCCAGCTCCCCCAAAAGAGGGGAAAAAGACATATAGAAATGATGTCCTCAAAGCAGCTGATGCTGTTCATCACCTTGGCTGTCCACTTCTGAGAGCTCAAAGGGGTTTGGTCAGGAACAGCCTAGTGTGAAGTTAAGAACAGCCTGGAGATTTAGGTTTGTAGTGGGTTTATCATAGATGATCAAAGGGGGTTTCTCTCTGCCCTGTGGATGCAGCATGCATGGTGCTGCTTCTACCATCTCATTTTCTCTTATTTCACCATGATCTGTATGGGCTGGGGTCTGCTGCCTTGTCCTGGGGTGACCAAAGGAGTTCCCAGCTGTAGGGCAGCGGTGGTAGAGCAGACAGATGGCTCATGAAAAGGACACTGCCTGTGTTGGGACTGCAGGTGAACTGGGCAGAGAGTGCCCGTGGGTAAGAAATGTATCCAGTGATCCTGAAGCTGTGCAAGGGCAAGGCAGCAGCAGTTTTCTTCTTGGTTTCTCTTGGTTTATCCCTACTGGTGAGTCTGAGAGGTGTTATTTCCCCTTTCTGTCACAGAAACCCTTACTGAGATATGGATTTTTTCCCTCTCTGGCCCTCTCAGACTGATGCAAGCCAAGCACTGGAGCAGAAATATGGGAATGAAGGTCATGCCACTAGAGCAGGATGGGCTATTTCTGTTGTGTGACACACTCTAGAGGATGCATTAAAAAGTGATTGTCATACCTTAGTGCTCTGTAGCGACCAACTATGGAAAGGGTGATTTAAAAGTGCTTGTCAGGCTGTGCACTCTGCAGTGCAGGGCAAGGCCCTGGGAATGAGAGGAGTTACTGGGTAACCACCAGATCAGGGATTCTTCTGTCTTTAGTTACTGTTCATTTGCTTCTTTAGCACAGTCCCTGCTGCATGCTCGTGTGTCTTGATAAAACCCATAAGGACTGTCCCTGTTTGCCTGCCCCAGGTTTACCTACGGCCACGCTGGCACCGTCTACAAGGAATTCGTGTACATTTCAGGAGGCCACGATTACCAGATCGGCCCCTACCGAAAGAACCTGCTGTGCTACGATTACCGCACGGACGTGTGGGAGGAGAAGAGGCCCATGATCACTGCCAGGGGCTGGCACAGCATGTGCACCCTGCAGGACAGCATCTACTCCATCGGCGGCAGCGACGACAACATCGAGACCATGGCTCGGTTTGACATCCTCAGCGTGGAGTCCTACAGCCCCCAGTGCAACCAGTGGACCAGAGTGGCCCCTCTGCTGCAAGCCAACAGCGAGTCGGGGGTGGCAGTTTGGGAAGGCAAGATTTACATCCTGGGAGGCTACAGCTGGGAGGAGGCTGTCTTCTCCAAAACAGTCCAGGTCTATGATAAGGAGAAAAATAAGTGGTGCAAAGGGACGGACTTGCCCAAAGCGATTGCCGGAGTGTCCGCGTGTGTCTGCGCCCTGAAACCCAAAACAGAGGACAAAAAGAAAAAGATAAAAACAAAAAAACATCAAGATCGAGGAAGATGACCACTCCTGGATAGCCACCCTGGGATGGTGGGCTCCTTGTATTTAGACATTTCTATCTAACCTTTATTCTTTTTCTTTTTAAACAGGATGGGGAGGGCATCTTCTGAAGCCTCAGAAAATGTACACTTGAATGTGGTTTTTGGATTAAACTCATGTTTAAGGTAAAAACAACAAAAGAAACCAAAAACTCTCCCTCTTGCTATACAAAGGGTGATGTGGCCAGAGAGGTTCTGCTGCTCTCCTGAATGTTAAGGCTTAGGCTTCTCCTTCTGTGGTTCATGGCATTTCCACATACATCGTATTCTATCGACGTTTTAAGGAAGTTTTTAAAAACAACTTTTATACTTTTTTATACCACATTTTGCTAACTCAGTCTCTCGTTTGCCATATATTACGTTGTTGACTATAGAAGCTGCTGCTCCGTGCTCGTGACCCCGTTGTTGGTGTCAGGAACTCCTCGTGTGGTGATCTTTGGTCCCTGTGTGGCTTGGCCAGGACGTGGTGCAGCTGTTGGAGCAGCACTGGCATTCCCAGCATTGTCAGGCACTCAGCTGGAATTGGGACTATTGTCACAATTCCAGCTCCCCCAGAGCCCAGCTCGCCAGCCATGCCCATAAACACCCTTTATTTCAGTGACTGCTGATCTGCTGAGTGGATTTCAAGGGCTTTGGTTTAAAGTTCAGCTGTTGTTCATTGCTGTTATTTTTTCCTCAGTCCTCCTCTCCCATCTCCCTTTCCATGTATTTCAGATTTGCCTTTTCTTCCATCTGGTGTATGTGCAGGTGATATCCTGCTACCCTCGTTCTTTTGTCTTTTCTTCCCCCCTCAAACTATTTACCTCAATAATTGGAAAACACTAAGAAAACTTTTTTGCACTTAATTTCATTTGAAATTCTGGTAAACCTAAGACCTACTACAAGCACATGTGTATCGAAAGAGGTAACAATAAATTTCTGGAGTGCAAGGAGGTTATAGGTTGTTTCTTCAATGCTAAGAAAATCAGTTGGAATTAATTTTCTGAAACTCTTTGAGGTTTTTTTTTTGGTGTTTTTTCTTTAATTAAAAAAAAAAAGCCTCAGAAGTAAGTCTTTCATTTGCATTAATGGATTTATTTTAAAGCCTTTGTGTACTGCATGAGGTAATGGTTATTCTTTTTTAGCCTAAAAATAAATTTAAAACAAAACCAAAAAAACCCAAATGAAACATTTTGGTTATGACAAATTCATTGACAGGTTTTTGGGGTTATTTTTTTAATATCTGGAATCCTTGCTATGTTGACTGACAACTACTTAACTTTTTGGGGACATTTTCATGTGTAAGTATAAAACAAAAATTTCAAAGACTTGCTTTTTTTCTTTTACTGGGTTGCTTGTTACTATATCCCCTCTTTTAACGTGTTTATGTATTACATTAATGTCTGGGAACAATAAATCCAGTTTAGAATATTCTATTCATCACAGTCTGATGTCTTGTGTATTGATTTCACTGAGGTTTTCCTTTTTGATTAATTGAAAAAAAATAATCCTGTAATGATTTTTCAGTGGAATTCATAATGGTGGAAACATTTTAGTAGGAAGGTAAATTTAACAATATGAAGTAGAAATAGAACTTACTTAGATAATTCATTTTTTCTGCATTTTTCTGCAGACATTCAGAAGAGACAAGGGGGAATGGCTCCCCACTGCCAGAGGGCAGGGTTAGATGGGACATTGGGAAGAAATTCTCACCTGTGAGAGTGGGGAGGCCCTGGCACAGGGTGCCCAGAGCAGCTGTGGCTGCCCCTGAACCCCTGGAAGTGTCCTAGGCCAGGTTGGACATTGGGGCTTGGAGCAGCCTGGGACAGTGGAAGGTGTCCCTGCCCACAGCAAGGGGTGAAACAAGATGAGTTGTGAGGTCCCTTCAAGCCAAACCATTCTGTAATTCTATGAAATTCCTTTTCACATTTTTGTAGGTCTGACAAAAGATCCAATCCAGTTTGTAGGGTGGTCTCAAAGACGGTATTTAATGGAGTTTAGATAAACAATTTACAATTTGTTAATGTTAAACATGAACAAAAGACAGCTTCAGTGCTCATCAAAAAGGGTTTGTTGGGGAAAATACCAAAGCCAGAGGCTGTGAGTGAGGATGGGACATGTCCTGTGTCATTAGAGGTCACTGGGGGATCCTACCTCTTGTTGCCAGAAGCATTTTTCTGTTACTACAGGAACAAATGATCCCCATTTGCCCAAGCCTCCAAGCCCATGGCAGGGAGCACTTCTAAAGGCAAGGTCTGGCAGAGTGCCCCTGGCTTTAGGATGTTGTGGATCCAGATGTGGCTGATCACCCCTGGGTTTGGGGTGTTGTGGGTCCAGATGTGGCTGCTCACCCCTCGATTTGGGATGTTGTGGGTCCAGATGTGGCTGCTCACCCCTGGGTTTGGGGTGTTGTGGGTCCAGATGTGGCTGCTCACCCCTGGGTTTGGGGTGTTGTGGGTCCAGATGTGGCTGCTCACCCCTGGGTTTGGGGTGTTGTGGATCCAGATGTGTCTGATCACCCCTTGGGAAGTGTTGGCAGACAGCTCAGGGACCTTGGAGATCACCCTTGCTCCCCAGAGCTGCACGGCTTTGGGGAATTGGTGTGCTGGAATTTCTGAAAAATGAGAGCGAGAATTTGTGTGACACCAGTGGATTTCTGCTCTGGTTTTTGAGGTCTGAACAGTTCTCTTGGTGAGGAATTAGGGTTGGCAGAGGAAAGGTGTATTCTCTTGCTTCAGCCTGGCTCCTGAACCTGCACATCCCACTGCCTTCATCCCCAAGCTCTGTGAAGCATTTTACTCTTGTCAGGAAGCACAGCTCTTTCTCCCTGCCCCAGGGAAAAATAACTACTGCTCTACCTCATTTCTAACAAGGTTTCCATTGCCAAATTCTGAGGAAAGCTCGTTTTACCTGAAACAAAGCAGCTACCAAAACCCTCAGGTTTGTTCTTCCCACACTTCCATGCCTGTATCGTGGCATTGGCATGTCAAGGAGCTGCTGCTGTAACTCTGACGTTGGATAACAAATCCCTCGAGGTACCCTGAGGAAAAAAAAGCCTGGTGTGAGATGCAGTTGTTTTGAAGGCTTGAGAAAGAAGATGGAAATATTTTTGTTCTCAAGTAGAAATTTTAAATTGAGAAAAATGTGCTGGTGTCTTTCTGTGTAAGAGATCTGACTGCTTTCAGTGGTTTCGTCCAAAAACTGCTGATTCTCTGGCTGCTGTTTAGGATTCTGGATTCTTGTGTGACAGCAAAAAAAGGGGTTGTGTGTCTAGGGAATGTAAAGAAATAATTTAACCTTCAGTGCTCTTTCTGAGAGCAATTTACCTTGCAGAAAACAAGCCCAGATTTGAATTGTGATTCTTCCCTTGCTGGTATGTCTTAGCAAAGCTCTGACCAGTAAGACCGAAAAAAAAAAAAAAAAAAAAAGCTGGCATGACAGGCTTTAAATATTATTTTATTTCAGCTTCTTGAGCTATTTCAGTTCTCATGAATGTAATAATGAGCGAGATGCTAATTATTCCTTCATGAACTTGTGGCTTTGGGGTGTCTCAGGGATCAGGTCAGGGCAGATGGAGAGGTTCTGTCACCACGCTGTGAGAGTCAGAGCACAGCTCAGCTACTCACAGCTTCCTCCTCCTTCCTGGTAACTCCACACAGGGAGGACACAGCCCAGTCACGGGGTGGTTGGTGCTACACACATTTTTTAGTTCCTCCTGGAACTCAGAGTAGCTATGAGAAAAAATATATCTTTGTTTTTATGATGATGGGTTCGGTGACATAACACGAGGGGAAGGTGAGATGGAGACTTGCTGGTTCTTTTGGTGCTCCAGAACTGACAGAGATGACTGAATAAGAAGAGGGAGGACTTATATTTAAGATAAGGATGAATAAGTCACAATTAATTAGCCAGAAGTTCTGCACAGATAATTGAAACACTGAGTCAAGCATCCACATGATCTACTCAAGGCTTGTCCACACTTCAAATGTGTTTCTGCTTGACCTAGTCCATGCTCGAGCTTTTTACATCAGCAAATCTTTCACGAATGTCCAGCAAATTCAGGAATATGGAATTTGAAGTTAGGTTTGCATTAACCCATTTCTGGAATTAAATAGCTGCTGTTTGCCTGTGTTACCTGTCTAAAGTCTTCCACCTGCAGAACCACTCCTGCCCTTCTGCTCTCAGGTTCCCTTTGCCCACTCCCAGTGCCTGCTGCTGGCCTGGGACATTTAGGGATCAGAAAGTTAAAAAAATATTACCAAGGTTGGTAATTCTACAACCTCTGATGCTGGCCTAGAGCTGCCTGGTTCTCTACTGAAAACTTAAATATCCTGTTTTTAATATGAGCCGCCTGACTCTCCCTGAGATCCAGCCAGGGCTTGCAAATACTTTATGTAGGCAAAGCTCTTATTGGACCTAGAACCTGTAGGGATAAAGGTTCTGCATCTCTGAAGAAAAAGTCCTGGGAGCTCCTGAAGCTCTTGGCACCAGGATGGAGCTGTACAAGGCCAGCACTAAACCTCCTGAAGTGCTACAGTATTCCCTCTGTCCCTGAGAAAGTGGGTGTGAGGGTCCCGAGTGCTTCAACTCCCCAAAAGCCGTCCTCAGAAGCGCTCAGAAGCCACGTGTACACATCTCCTGGCACTGTCACGAGCACAGACCTCATCACCATGTGAAGTCCCTTGGAGTCCCCAGCACTTTGCATTTCCAGCAGGATAAGAGCAATTACAGCAGCACCTGGAGCCAGATAGCCTGGGAGTGGTTTATCCAGCTCCCGGGCTGCTGTCAGACAATCCTTTATTTCCACAGCCATGGACCTCGTTTGGTTTTGATAAATCCACATGTTGGTAGGAACATTGCTCCATGAATCTTAAGAATGTGCATATGCAGAAATAAAAATACGACACTGGTTATTTTTTTAATTTGGAAAAGCAACTTGTTGATTTGGAGGGATAATTCACAGCCACTGGCATAAAGGATGTAAGAAAAAACAATTGGTTTGTGCAATGAAAGCAGTAATGGAACAACAGGCCACTAAAACTGGCAAAAATTAATAAAACAGAACCGAGGTGGAGACTTTGCAGAAGGTAAGTTTCATCAAAGCACGGTATTACAAAAAAATCCCCTTAGACTATTAGGAAATATTATGGTAAAATGTTAACAGACTTTATAATTAAACTATACCAAGATGGGACAAAATTGAACGTGTTGAAAATGTTGCTGAATGAGACATTGACATCCTTTCTCAGTTTTCACCCTCAGCTCTGGGTTTTAGCAGTTTTGGTATTTGAATTTTCTGCTTTCCAGGCTGAAGACACTGTGCTCATTTGTATTTTGAAACAGTCAGTTTACTTAGGCAGCATTGTGGGCAGAAGGGAATTTTGCCTTCAACCAGACGAGCTATGTAAAGGTTTTCACTCCATTATTTACCTTGTAAATTAGACTCCCGAGGGGAGAGGGGCTTTCAGACGTTTGAAATGCCGTATGCAAAAAGCCTGAACATTTGTCTCCCTTTTTTGTTTCTCCCTTTTAATATTAACCAGCCATTTTCACTGCTGGTTCTCTGCCTCAGGACAGCACAGCAACACTTGCAAGAGACAAAAGCGAGGGAGCGGCAGCTGGGTGTGTCAGCTGGAAGGGTGAAGGCTGATAGAGAAAATCATTTACTGTCATTAGCACACGGTAAGTGTTGCTCTTCACAAAACAGGAGGGACGTGTCCTTGTCGTGGAGACGGGGAGGAATCTTCTGCCCACTTTCCGTGAGCAGCCAAAGACACAAAGTTCTTGTGTGCTCTTCCTTTTCTTCTAGTCAACTTTCTCACCGATATCAAGTTGTCTCTATCATTCGCTGCCCAGCCGAATTAGACTTTTGCAGGACTTGGTAGTTTGTTTCAGGAAAAAAAACATGGAGTAAATTAGTGATTAATTTGATGGATTCTTGCCTGGGGGGTTCAGTATTGTTATGACTCAATCCTCTCAAAATCATGAGATTGGCTTAGTCATTCCTATTTTTTTTTTTTTCCTAGATACAAACCCTGAACCCTTTCCCACCCTGGTTATTTGGGACAGAGGCGGGACAGCTTTGCTCTGGCATCATCTGGGCACGCAGCCTTACCTGTCACCTGCCAGAGTGATCCTCAGCATGTGCCCCTTTTACAAATGAGATTTGGACATTAGGAAGAATTTTTTCACAGAAAGGGTGATTAAACATTGGAATGGGCTGTCCAGGGAGGTGGTGGAATCACCATCCCAGGAGGTGTCCAAGGAATGTGGATGTGGCACTCAGTGCTCTGGGCTGGCTGACCAGGTAGGGATTGGTTGGACTCAATGGTCTTGGAAGGTTTTTCCATCTTAATCAAGGAATCACAGAATTATTTGGGTGAGAAAGGATCTCAGGATCACCCAGTCCAACGACCTTGCCGAGGCAGGGACATCAGGAGCAGGTGACACAGGAACGTGGCCAGGTGGGGTCGGAATGTCTCCCTCAGAAGAGACTCCACACCCTGCTTGGGAAGCTATTCCAGAGCTCTGCCACCTTACACGAACAGAAATTCTCTCTCATGTTGAGCTGAAACTTCTCGTGGTTTAGTTTATGGCCAGTGCTGCTCGTCCTGGAAAAGGACGGAAAAGGTCTGGCACCAGCCTGGCACAGGGTGCCCAGAGAAGCTGTGGCTGCCCCTGGATCCCTGGAAGTGTCCAAGGCCAGGTTGGACAGGGCTTGGAGCAGCCTGGGACAGTGGAAGGTGTCTCTGCCCATGGCAGAGGGNGCGGGGGGTCGGCTCCGCGCCGGTGTCGGTGTCACCACGCCGGGGCCCGGGGCGGGGGGTGTCGGTGCTGAGCCCCCGCCCGAGGGTGGCTCGGACAGAGCCCATCGCTCCCGCTGCTCTTTTTAATTNGGACTGGATCATCTTTTAAGCTCCCTCCCAACCCCACCCATCCCATGATTCTGTGATCCTTCTGGCACCCACCCTGGCGATATTTCACAAGCATTAACGAGATCTCCTCTCAGCCTCATCTTCCCTAGGCTAAACCCTCCCCNGGGAGAGGCAGAAACGATTCTATAACGAGAAAGGAATAAGGAGATTTGTAAACTAATCCTCCCCCCTCCCCCCCGCCCAAACACTCGATAAACCCCGGCGCATCGAGGTGCAAAGGGCTGAGTGTTGCAAGATCGCCGTGCACGGGGATGCGTGTGCGGATTCCCCGGATCCCACTGGCTGAACCAGCCCGGAGATTTGTGCACCGAGTGGAAAAAAAACTGCAGTCGTGGTGGTTTTTCACTGGAAGTTTACAGCTCGGTTCCTGGGCTAATCCAGCGTGTGCTTAGAGCGAATGATTGAATGGGTTCGCTTCGCTGTTTATTTCCCTTAAGGTTTTTCTCCCAAAGAGCTTGAAAGCAGGAATGTCAGGAAAAGCGTGTGGAGCTCTGGAGTGTTTTATTTGGCCGAGATGCCCGCTGGGGTGCTTCAGGGAAGCCTCCTGGGCTCCTCGCCCGCCTTCCCGCCCGGGGCCGCCCCGCTCCCCTCAGGGAGGCGGAGCCGCCTCCCGCCCTTTTCCCTCGGCGCCCTCAGCTCCCGCCCCGTGCGCGCGCAGCGGGCGGGCGGGGACGGCNCAAGACTTAGAGCAACTTTGTTGTTTGGTAAATAATAAAGTTTAGAAAAGTGTGGTAGCGTTACACGTAATTTTGTTAAGGATCCGTGTCTTCTGTCATAGAAAGCACGTTTCATAAAATATAAGTCATTTCGAATAGGGTGATGCTTTATTATAAGTTCTGTGGGTTTGGTTTTTTTTTTTTTCTCAATGAAGTTAAGTTACACATCAAATGAAGACGTGCACTGGTGGCACTGGTATTTCCAATTTAAAAAGTTCATAATTGGTGAAAATTATACCGCCATTTCTTGTCCAGCTTGATTTATTTATGTTTGAGAGAAAAACGTGAGTGCTTTTGTTAATGTGGGTGCTCTTAAGGCAGCTGCAGTGTCTGGAGTTGGTTGCAAATTTACGACTAATTCTAAAATTTTGTGTCCTTCAAGTTTTATTTCAAAGTGAAGGAAACTAACTTCCTTTTGGACCTTTTTTTACTGTCCCAGTGAATGATTTTTGGAATGCAGATACATCAGGAGGATTCAGTGTCCAACGCAAGAGCTGTTTCACTCCCTGCTTTCTCCCCCCTCAGCCATGCATGTGGTCAGTGTGAGGAATTTGGTGTTTAAAATGCAGCTTTTTTCATGATTTGGAGCAGTTAAGGATTTGTATTGGTCTGTACATAATTATGTTGGTGCATATAAAAACCAAAAAAAAAGAAAAAAAAAAAGGCTGATGATTTAGTTTATGGTGAAGTGCTCCATTGCTGAAATTAAAACTGGGCTGTAAATTCATCTTTAGTAGCAACTTGAGTACAGACTATTTTAAATCACCCCCCTCTGTAGGTAAAGGTGGATTTTAGGTCTCATGGGGTTGCTGCTGAAGTTGTTGTATATTATTTGTATTAGATAGTTTGCATATAATGTGGAACATATATATTTTGGAAGCACATTTTTAAGATATTATTTATCTAATGCTTTGTTCATGTTACTAAACAACCTGGTTTTGGTTTTTTTCAAATTTAACCAGTTTATTGAGATGCTGTCTGGGATTTATGTGAGTGCATCTTCCAGAGCAGTGCTGTGATGCTGAATTAAGGTAACAGTGTTTTGGAGCCTTTGGGATGAAGAGCCTGAAGATAAGTTCAGGGATGCAGCTTTACATGTGTAAGGTGTTTCCTTTTTGTTTTAGGATGGTAGTGTTACAGATCAGTAGAAAAAATAAGAAAGTTTTGATAAAAGTTGCCTGTTCTGAGTACAAGATAAATAAGATTATTGAGTCATTATGTTCAAGTCATGTTGCAGAAGTAGACAAAAGTGTGTTCTTCCGTATCTCTAGTTTGGGTGTACCATCACTGAGGCATTTTTTGTCACACAGAGGGAAAAACATCTTCAGGAAAGCCCTGCTGCTCCTCCAGCTAAAATGCACAGTCAGATTTCTGCCAATGGATGGACTCATGGAATAGTGGGCAGAAATATTTCATCAGTCAGTTTGCACATTGTGACAAATGACTCCTGAAACCCCATCATATTGAGTATTTCCATTGATTTTGGGTGGCCAGCTCAGCAAGCACAGAAGTGTTTGGTAGCACAGTTCAGCTGTTGCTGGTGTTTGTACCTCTGTTCCATGTCACTATTTCATAATCACCTCATGAGAGGTTTAAGTGTTGTGTGGGTCTGCTGGGTGTGTGCTGACTGTGTTCACAATCTGTCCTTTTTTTAAGGTGAGCTACAAGTAAACCTGCTGTATTGCTCCATGACACTAAAGATGTTAAGCTGATCCAGTTAAAACCACTTGTCATCAAGGGCATCTAAAAATCTCTTAAAAAAAAAAAAAAAAGACAGCTTAAGAACTATTTCCCTGTTTGGAAAGACTAAAACTCTGTAGGAACTGTATAAACAGTTGTTTTAGCCACTTTTTCTATTGTTTTTTATAGAAAGAATTAATACAGATGCATCATTTGTAAATCCTGTGAAAACAAGTTAAGCAGAAGAAAGGATACCATAGCAGAATGAATCATTTATGCTTGTTTTGTTCTTCCACCATTACTGTGGTGTCAAATGATCTCGGTGCCATTTTAAATGTACCACGTTGGCCCCAAACCCAGCTGAAGTGAAAACCAGGCGGGTTTGAGCTGAGAAAAAAAGCTGAACAAGCTCCTAAGCTGCTCATCCTCACCCAGGTTGTGTCTGGCCTGGCAACCAGAAGAACTGGAACTCGGAACATGGCATGCAACCTGACTCCCTGAAACGCTGCACTGCAAACTGCCTCTTTTATGGCCGGCTTGGAGGGCTGCTCCCTGGCAGCAGGGTGTAGTTTGATGTTTCTTTAAGCCAGGACTCTTTCTAGAAGAAAAAAAAAAAAAAAAGGCAGCAGCCTGCAGGCATTTGTTCTGTGCTGCCTTTGCAGTGTCTTGCCTGATGTTTGTGGTGATTAGGAAATCGATGTCTTGAAAATAATGTCCAAAAAATGGCTGTTATGCAGCTGGATGAGTTTCTTGTGCACATATGTGTAACGTTGGAGTGTCCTCATGGGCAGAAAGGAACGTTTGGGGATGGGGCAGTTGGATTCTGTCAGGTTTGTGGAATCCACTGAAGATATGGGGGACACCCTGAACACAAAATAAAAGGTGACTGTGGGGAAGGGCTGCTGGGGAGTGGAATTGGAGGGAGGTGTGTGAGTGCCCCATCTTGCTGCTGCTCCTCCTCAACACCCTTCAGCCTGTGTTTTAAAGGGCTGAAGAAGCTGGATTTGTCTCTCCCCACTTCTTTTTCATTGCTCAGAAGGGTCTGGGCTCATCTTTTGCCCCTGGAGTGAGCAGTTATTCCAGGCTTCTGTGATCTTGGGAATTCAGGCTGCAGCTGAAGCTGGGAGTTTCAGGAGCCAGAAGGGATCATTTGCCTTTCTAAAATGTGAATGGTGAATCCACGCTGAGTAAAGTGGGTGAATGTGGGTTGGTTAACTTAAAAAAAGGAAGTCTGGGAAAACTGACATAGAACTTAAATTTGGAACTATATGGCAGCATGCAAATAGGCTAAAACCCACAGGTTTTGTGAATCACTGCTATTTATTCTGTGCATTCTAGACTATAGCACTGATCTGGAGACTTCTTAGAATGGATCCAGCCATTTACCTATTAATAAATCCAGTTTCTGTAGGCAGTTGCTCAGCCATACTGGTCTTTCCATTCATGTAGCTGTTAAAATACTTGTAAAGTTAAGTGGGGTTTTGTTTGTAGGTAAACTGAGCAGTCTCATTTCTGTTTAGTGATCGACACGCAACATGCTGTGTCGTACAAAACTGCCAAATCTGTTATAATAGAAGTTGCTGGCCTTGGGCCATTGGATTATAGTCATTTGTCACTCTAATGCCATTTCAGCAATGTAGATGTTCATTTCCAAAGAATTAAACATGCTGGAACTGCGGTTTTTCTTTTGGATGGAAGTGTTTTATGTGTGATCATTAAACATACAACTGGGGATTAGGGAACAAAGGGTTATGCTTCATGGTGAAAAAGTGTGTGTGTGTACATGTGTGTGTGTTTGTATATTCAGACATTCCGTAATAGAATAGTCTGATATTTTAAAACTGAGGTTCTGAACCCTATTTTTGTTTTATAAAATTGTGCCATAGGTATTTAAGACTGTGTTTTAAGTATTTCCAATAATGGGGCTGTGTTGGTTATTTTTAAAACACTTTAAAGGATTCTGTTTTGTTAGTGCTCATGTTAATATATTCATTAATGCTTTAGTAGAGTAAAACTTTGAAGTACATTAGTCTTTTCATTTTGTATTTGACTCTCTAATACCTAATTTATTTCCAGATATTCCTGATATTTTAAATATGTGTAAGAACTTTTCCTCCTTGTTTGACAGCATACGATTTATTGATCTTCAGTGTGTGCTACAAGGTCTGTTTTTCTTCACTTGTAGTTAGGCAGGAGGAAGATTAAATCTCAGAAGCCCTAACAAAGTGTTTGTGTAAGGCTTCTTTGAATCATACACCTTGTGAAAAAAGCATCTGTTCTTCAAATCAAGAAAGGCTTGTTGAGATTCTGTGGTAGCCACCAATGTCAGTGCCATAGGAAAGAAATGTGCAGGAGCACTTTGGGGAATTTGCTGCTTGTAGCATTGTGTGTGAATTCGTATCATGGACGGAAGCTTTGAAAGAGGCACTGTGTGTTATTTGCATTGGAATTATAGTAGGAAAGACAGGGATATAGATGAGCTGCCATCGAGGGTAATGTTAACACAAACTGGAAAACCACTTAAGGGATCTGAAATTATTTTACTTTGTTAAAAAAGTAAATACTCCAAGTGAGGCTCAGCTTTGAGGTGGAAGAGGAAAATGCACGATCTGTAAGAAGCTGTAAAGAAGAGCATGTCTCTAAAGGTTGTGTGAAAAGATGCATTTAAAAAAAACATGCAAGAAAGTAGGTTTTCTTCAAAGAATTCTGTGTATGAAAGACTTCTTATTTTATTTGAACTCCACTGAGCAGACCAGCAGGAATAGCTGAGTTATTCCCCCAGTGCACTGGGCATGTTTTTTCATACAACATTTAGAGCCTGCTGTAGTAATTCACAGATTTCCTGCCTCATTTTTGCCCATGAATGTTGCAAGCTGGCAATGGGTTTGCCACCGTAACTCGAAATACAGAAGTCGTGTATCATTCATACAAAGAAGTGAAGGCTTCTGGTCTGAAAATGTTGTCTTGTTGGAGTGGGATGTCTTTGTAGGTACTATAGCAACCTGTTAAAATAGGTAAGATACTGATAATCCCTTGAATTCTTGGTGCAAGCATTAGGCTGGAGGCAGAGGCAAGTGGAAAAAGTTCAGTTAATTTGTTTAATGGTAGAGGCAGGCAATTAGATTAGTTGTATTCAAATAATGGTTTTGGACCGTGTTGCTTAGGGAGGGTATTCAATTCAAAGTGGGGCTGGCACATAGTGTGGGATGGCCTTGTCATTTTAAATATGAGTAGATGGGGTAAAAAGGAGAGGGAAGTCAAGCAGAAAGGAAAAATGTTGTTGTCAGCACAGGTAACAGCTGAATTGCAAGAAGAATCAAGTTCTCTTGAGTTCCAATGTACTTAGTCTATCCATTAAATCTTATGGGTTCTAATAATAGCTAGCTGACCAAAGAAAGTAAGAAATAGCACTCTGATGTCCTTACAGCATGGAAAACCTCGCTTTCTGTTCTGCTGCTGCCTTTGGGATACAAAACCAAAACCACAACTGTTTGAAAATGTCTGTGGAGCACTGTAGTTAATTGATACAAAGTTGGAAAAATATCAAAGACAGCTTATTGAGGCAATTTCCACTTAGGCAGTACTCACTTTCTTCTCAGTTAAGGACTGTGACCATAGACCATTGCCCTTAACAAGAAGTTTAGGCTTCCACATTTCATCACACACAGTGAGAACTCCCCAACAGAGCTTGAAACAACAACAACAATGAAAAAAGAGCTTATGCAGTTGGTGTGCTTTCAGAGCAGGCAAGAATGAGATACATTAAATTGTCATCCTGGCATTGCAAGCAACACAAAATGTAAGTGCAGCAGAGTCAGAAGTGTGAAAGAGGAGCAGTCAGCTTTCAGAGCAGAAGAAATAAAGCTGTTGAATTTGTTCCTGTCAACAGGCTCATGGTCTCAGTCTCTTGAACTTCACCGTAGTCCAGACATAGTGCTGAATTGTGGTGGTCACTGAATTGTGGTGGTCACTGAATTGTGGTCACTCTTGTAGGCAAATGCTGCCATGGTGTTCCAGGTGTTGCCACAACTCTTGGAGAGGGTAAAGGCAGTGGATGTGTATTACACTTGGCACTAATGGTTGTCATATTAAGGCTGGTATGATTTTCTGATTTGATGTGATCACATCCTTGAAATAGAGATTTCCCCAAGTTCTCATCAGTGTTGATTGAGCCTGCAGTGGTGTGGGAGGGCAGCTGTGCACATTTTTCTCCTTGGCTTTGTGCTGCTGGCAGTGGTGGGTACCTGGGGCTCAGAGGGGTCCCTCCTGCCCAGCAGCAGTGCTCCAGTGGGGCTGAGCTGTGTAGCTTGTGTGTTTTCCTGGTAGTGTGACTTCATAATTAGTCTGAATTTCTCGTGGATTTTTATAGTTAGGAAAGAGATAAGCGAAGAGCAAAGGTGTTTTTTAGCCATTTGGTATGCAAACCAATTTTAAGCGTGTGCGCTCTGAATTTATTTATTTTGTGACAGCTTGAAATAAAAAATGCTTATAATTAGTGAACAACTGCTTATTGGCAGGTCTGAGTGTCCAGCCCATCCAGTGTGTTTACTGAGTAGCCAGCAATATTTGATAATGGCAGACATCACTAATGTGAAAACTTAAATCAGTTTGTATTTTCTAGTTCAGTTTGTGTTTTCTGCCTTATTTGCAAAACAACTATTTTGAACAATTGTGTAATTCATTGCTTTACCGAATGTCATTATGATTTGCAAGATCTCTTAATTAGATTTGGGACCAAAGGAGGCAATGAACAGACCCATGAGAAGCATGTTCTCTTAAGTTGTGTTTGAAAGTTGTGTTGAAGTTGTGTTCTCTTAAGTTGGTGTTGTTTGAAAGTGGAAAGGTTCACAGGTTGAGAGTGTGCAGAAGTGTGAGGGTTGAGGGTGTGGTTTCATCACTGTTAATCAACCTTGTCTGCACTGTGGGCCAGATGACAATGGATAGTACTTCTGTGGGGTCTCCAAAGCCATGGGTGGATGAGGGAGAGGAGAGCAGGAGGTGCTGGAGTTGCAGATGAGCTGGTGGAGCTGTGGGTGAGAGCAGGGGCACTGCCGACAGAGCTGCTCCTGCCTCTGTCCCTGCACTGAGGCAGCTGAAGGCCAGAGCAGAGCTGCCTGTGCTCCTGCTGGGGTCGATATTCCCTTCTGAGGCGCCTGGATGAGCAGGCCAAGGAAGTGGTGACTCAACTCCTGCCTGCATGGAGGGTACACAGGGAGCTGTGAGTGTGCTCTGCTCTCTGAGCATTGGGGGCTTTATCAGTTTGTCAGTATATTCTGGTTTAATCACTTTTTTACCTCAGAAAGCAAAAGAATTTCAATATCTTTGAGACTGTAGATGTGTTGGGAAATAGCTGGAGTGCTGTTTTGTGCATTCTGTTCATTCATATGTGCAAAAGAATTCTGAATGCTGACAGAAGATGTTGTACAAGGAAAGACATAAAGTAGCAGCATTATCAGTGGTAGTCTTTTGAAATGAGCTGCTTAACTTTGACCATTTTAAGACTTCTTTTTTTTCTTGCAGTATACAGACTGCCTTACTCATACCCAATTTTTAATGCTGTCACTTAAAAATATGAGTGTTTAGTATGCTTACTGTTTGGGGCTTGGTGGCAGCAGTGTATTCATCTGTGCATTTGTTTTAACAGCTATGTTGCATCTACATAAAATTGTTTTGCAGATACTTAAGCTCTAAAACTGTCTTGGGAGGTGGTGGCATATGTGTGGTGTCCCAATTTTCATTTTAACTTGCAAACCCCTTCAAAATACAAAGTTGCTGTCACAGGCTTTGCCAGATCCTTGCAGGTTTCCACCTGCCACGTGTTGGGCTGATAGAGGAGGTGGATGGCTGAGAATGTCCTGGGAATCAGAACATGGGATGGTGTCCTCATGGGACATCCCACATCCACGTGTGTCATCTGGTGGAGTCCTAGAAGGGCTGGAGTTCCTTCAGAAAACACAGTAAGAACCTCTGCAGAACGAGTACTCAAACTCAGCTGATCCAGAACTTAAAATACTGGAGCCTTTATTCTGTAGTGGTAGTTGTGTTTCATTTCTGTGATCCCCATGAGTCATTTATCAACCATTGTGTTTTTCACATATTCTGTGGTTTATTTTTGTCTGTTTCTTTATGAGATAACCCATTTTTGGCAGGTCACAACTCGCAGAGGGGAAAGTCTCATTCTTCCTTTTTCATGGCTGCTTGTATATTCTGCTTGACACTGGTTCCTCACTTCTTTAACACTCCTTCCACCAGTGGAAAAATAAATTTAAAAAGTCATCTGGATAATTTTTTTTAATTTAACTGTAATCACCTTGCTGATCATTCAACTTGTGAAGAAGAGATGAGATTGTCAATCTAGCAAAATGTTCTAAGCATTCAGCTCTTCAAAAATTTAGGGTTGAGGTGTGAAGTTAGGCCATCAAAAGAGGCATATGAGTCCTGGGCAGGTGGGCTTAGCTGCTTTCCAAAAGTGTTAATCTGTGTTCCTTGTCAGAATGGAGTCCAGATAGCTAATTTTTGCCTCACCTAATCTTAGCCATCCTAAATCCTGCCCTGAGTAATTGCTTGTGAAAAGCATTTGTGTGGGTGACTCGTTTGCTGAGGTGCTGTTAGAGAGAGATTTTAGTTTTCCACAGTGTTTAGCTGCAGTAATTCAGAGGCTATGCATTCTTTTCCCACTTTTCTTTATATTCCACTGGATTTTCCAGCTTGCTTGACAAATAGGAGCAGCAATCTCCCCACTGCCCAGGGTGGAATGGTTCTCTTGGATAGGTCTGTATGGATCCTTTGAGGTATTTGTCCTCTGTGAAGATGAGAGTAGTGGAAATAAGCAGAGAAAATATCAAACATACACAAACTAGTAAGAATCAAATGAAGATACAAGCAGTCGGAATTTTGCAGCTTTGCTTTTGATTGCTGTATTTTAGAAGCATAATTTTTAGTGTAATTTCCATATTTCAAATAATAAGGTGCCATCCTGAATATTGTCTGCTGTATCTGCAAGGTTGGCACCTTCACCTGCATGGAGAGGGCACTCACTGTCCAGGCACATGGAGCAGCTCACAGGAGGGGGACCGTGAGGTACAAACTGCTGGAACTGACTTAAAGAGATTCCTCACAACAACAGAAGGATTACGTGACTCCAGAATCTTGGGTGGTATTTCAGCTTTTGGAAGGGAGAGTGGCCTGGCAGGCACCAAACCCATTCTCAATTTCTTTTTTTCTCCTTTGCTGTCTTTACCAATAACTTCAGATCCTCTGTCAGCTCTTCATCTAACTCTTGTTCCTCATCTTTGGCCTCATCAAGCCAATTGTAATATTTTTGAACTACTTACAGTGTGCCCATATTTAATCTGTTTCATTTCTTAAAACTCAGATTCTTGCACATTTTACTCCTAGAGCTCTAGTTCTTTTTTCTTTTTAATAACCTCATCCAAGTCTAGATCTGTTGGTTTTACTTCTTTAAACCGTGGATTTGAAGGATAAAAGCAGCCTGTGAGGTAAATTCAGACATAGTAAGAAGAGAAGAAAGGCTTTGCAGTGGCAGGGCAGTGCCAAGCAGCGCTGCAGTTTCTGAGCTGGAAGCCATTCCAGGAAAGCCGGGCTTTGTTCCGGCAGCCCAGAGCATCCTGCCTGGCCAGGGGAGGAATGTGCTGGCTCCTGGATACTGCAGATTCTGGGGATGGCAGGGAAGATGCCTGTGCTGCTTTTCCACCTTCAGGAACTGAGAGAAGCTTGTGGAAAACAATCCTTCAAGATCTTAGCTGCTGGAGTAGCTGCTAAATAAAGATTTTGTAAATCACAGAAAAAGGTGGATTTAAGGAGCGTGCCTGGAACTTGGATGGACAGCTGTGAGGTGTTCCAAGGCAGTTTGCTATTTAATGTGGCCCAAGCAGTGTTCTCCAGATGCAGAACTGATTTTATCACTGTGTTCTTAGAACTTCATCCCACTGAAGGTGTCTGGCACTGAAGGTTGCAGCTCTAATGATTTTAGTTTGGCAGAGAAAAAAAAAAAGCCAACACTAAGGGTTTTCTGCTGGGAAGTATTAGATAAAATTACTAAGGGATTGTTTTGCCTGCCCCACCTGTAATAAAAGAGTAGTTAAACTGGCTGTGTTCTTGAGGAACTTCATGTTCCAGCTTCTCTCTCCTCAGAGCTTATCATGCAGTGGTAAATCAGAATAATGCAAGTCTTAATTATTTTTGTTCTTCATTATAGGGAGAGTTTCCAGTTTGCACATAGACTCAATAGCTAGTTCAGTGCAAGAGGAGCCTGCAGAGCTTGAAGTAAATGTGTTTGCTGAGTTATGAGCAGCCAGGCTGGAGCTGGTGTTTCCAAACTTTTAGAAGGTGTGAAGAGATAGAGCCTTGGCCAGAGGTTTTTTACCAACCACTGTGCTTGAATTCAGAACTGAGGAAGGACCAGTCTCTCCGTTTGGGAAGTATTTCTTTTTCATTTGATATTTGTGAGGACTGCCAGCTTGGAGATTATGATAGGAAAGTATTTTTGTTTGGCTTGTATTTAGTTTTAACATAGCAAGAAAACAGATAGGAAAATGTTACTACTTCTCTTTATCACAGGCAGATGTTCTGTGGGTTTGTAGTGGTGGTGGAAAGGTGTCAGAAATTCCTTTTTATGCTCTCCAAAGAGCCAAGAGTTGATGTAATCACCTCTCACAATTCAGTTGCCTCCCTCTCGCTCTTGCCTGGAATGCACTTTGCAGGTATTGCTGCTGTAGTCCCCAAATGCCTGCTCTTCATGTGTGCTCCTGCCGTGGCTGCCAGGGGAAGGTGCAGGGAAGGTGTTTTCTCATCAAGAACACTCGATGGTGTGCCACAGGATGCAAATTAAAAGTTGTATATAAAATGTGGGTACAGTTCCCCTGTCAGGGACCATTGCTCTGTGGTCTTGTACACAGTTGCACTGCTCTCCTTATGCTGTGATTATTTACAAAATGAGATAAGATTGTGCCTGTTTTGGTGGGCTTTTTCTTTGTTGTTTTGTGGAACAGAAATACATCAGCTGGGGCAAATCTGAAATGTGAAGCAGCAGAGGTTTTCTGCTGGTGCAATCCTGGACATG
This sequence comes from Hypocryptadius cinnamomeus, assembly GCA_013400635.1. Classification (NCBI taxonomy): domain Eukaryota; kingdom Metazoa; phylum Chordata; class Aves; order Passeriformes; family Zosteropidae; genus Hypocryptadius; species Hypocryptadius cinnamomeus. The sequence continues at coordinate 31,334 of VYZP01058398.1, forward strand.
GGAAGAGTCTTTGTGGAACAGCTCACTCAGAAATGCAGTGGTGTCTGTGTGACATGGGTTGGTTTTTATTCTTGCACTCCCTTTTTCTCTCCCCTGCTCTCTACACTGACTATTTTATAGACAACTTCCTTGGGCTGGATGCACTTTGTGGCAGCTGCTGTTTAAAATAGAGGAGTGCCAACAGGCACCTCATTATTTGAAATAGAATGAGGAGCATACATAAACAGAACTTGTTTGGGTGTAAGAAACTGGCTCGTCTTTTGGCAGGATTTTCTATGGTTATTGTTCAGTTTGTTGCTTTGATTTGAAGTACGTTATATAATTGGTAAAAAAAGTACAACCTGCTCTGCTTTTGTATTTGAGTTACAGTATTCAGGATAAACTGCTGAGATCCACATTGTGCTCCTTAATTACATCAGGCTGTAAGGGGTCATTGGGTCATGAAACCTGTCCTTCCAGTAATGTGACAGTCACAACTGTGCTCCCCTACTAGCCTGAGACCTGCCTTTTCCTCTGACCAGAAAATGACTTTTTGAGGATGAGAGTTCTTTTTTTTCTTGTGAAGGTATAAAACCTATTAGATTATTTAATGTGAAATGTGTAGAAAATCTGTAACTTTCTTCAGTATAAGAATTCTATAATAATATCCAAAAAACTCCTGGATTAGGGGGAAAAAAAAAAAAAGAAAGGTTTTGTCATGCACTGTGTTTTTGAGCCTTTGATAGCTTAAATGGTGGGCAGGCGGAGTTGCACTGACTCATGGGCTTAGGTGACCTACATTTACCTAGCTCTGATCTTTCTCCAGGCACTATGGAGACGTGTTAATGTTCTAGTTTTGAGCTGCAGGCTAATGATAAAGGACTGGCAGCTTCACTGAGAGTTTGCTTGTGATTTGTTGCATTTTCAGCTATTAAAAGTTTTACTATGCAGCTGCTCCACCTTCAAGTTTGGCTTCATTTGCATACGTTTGTGTTTATAAAGTTGACTTTATTTTTTCGTAAAGAGGGTATATTGACATATGCTTTGCCTGGGATACTCTTTAGGCTGTGGTACAGCTGTAAATACATGGCCAGTGGTTTTCATAGCTCCTGCTTATGGGATGCTGGATGCAAATTCAAAATCTATAAAAAGCCCAAACAGCAAACCTTTTTTTCAGTTTCACAATTTTGTCCATGCTTTTCTAAGCATTTCAGCAGTAAGTTTCTTGAGATTTGTTAGTTTGTAAAACCTTCTCTCCAGTTAAGTAATCATCTGTGTAGTCAGACTTGATGAATTTCACCTCAGAGGAAAGGACAACCTGTGGGAAGGCTGCTTTTTCCTACATTTTCCATAAAAAACCTTGAGAAATTGGGAGAGAAGTGAAGGGTGAGGAAGCAGTGCCTTGTTTGCTGCAGGGATGACTAATGGGAGAGTGTTTTCTCTGCTAATAGAACCTGAGTGCAGTCATATGCATGTGCCCTTTTTTCCTTGCCAGAAAACACACTTCTGTCTTAATGCTTCCTTTTCCTGCTCTGCTGCAGCCTATCCCAGAGCTGTAAGAGTAAGTCCACTTTGTAGGAGTAACTTGGTGGCCAAGATTATATATATATAATATATATAAGTATAGCTTAGGGTATACATCAGCTGTTTCATCATTTCAGTTCAAATGTGAACTAGTTTTACTTGTTTGGCCTTCTGCTGAGACATTTAGTGGTGGCAAGGAATAATCCAGCTGTAAAAGCTGTATTTTTAACTCCTTTATGGAAAAGCAGTTGAAGTAGGAGTATTTGCAGCTTAAACTAATTTGACTGAAGATCTGAAGCTGTTGGGTGGTAGATGAAAGCCATGTTAATGCATTTTGAAAGCCAAAGTTGACACTTCATTTTCCTGGCTTTCTTGTAGCACAGGTGATCCCAGGATGATGATGCAGCAGCAGTGCTATTTCTACCTATTTTTCTAGGACAAGCAGCTGTGGAACACGTACTCACCCTCCTTTTATTCCTCCAGGACAGCCTTCGTGCTGCTAGACAGGAACACCAGTGGAGATTTCATTACAGGCAGTGGGGTAACATTAGCATTCCTTTTTAAAGTGGTTAGGGGGATCACAGCAAAAGCCAGTCAGCATGGGCAGAGCTTGCAGGTCAGGTATTTTAACCCTTTGGGGTCTTTCCCCCCCCCCTTGGATTAGTTTTGTTGCTGCTGCTTTTATCTGCATAGTTGAGATGTTGCCTGGTGATCAGAGTTATTACACAAATATATAAGTACTTTTACTTTCATTCCTGAATGGTAGAAAACAAATCTTTTGGATAGATTTGTTTGGTTAATTCATTTTATGTAATTTGTGTTAAAATTTAGCTGCTGATAGTATCTTGAAGATGTAATGGGGATGTTATGGATGAAATGATTTGTTCCAAGTGCTGTAGAATCTCCTGGAGTGCAGCTGGATGTTACACTGCTGTAATCACATTGGAGAGATTAGGTTAGAAACTGATTCCAGTTCTGTTGTGGCTGGAAACACCAGCGACTGACAATCAGCAGGATTTGGGATTTGCTCTAAGGAAGGTGTTTAACATGAGTATTTTTCTGAAGAGAATTAATGTTGGAAGGCAGGGATTCAATAACAGGGAACTTGATTCCTTGCAGCATGTCAGACTGAACATGGAAATTGGTGCCAGAGGCTCAGGAATGAGCTGGAAACACTGTTCCAGCTTTAATAGTCTCATCCATTCAATGTTCCTAATTTGTATTATAGAAAAAAAATACTTCAAAATGCTACACTTTTAAAAATATTCTCATCTGCAGAGTATTTGTGTAATTTTAAAATTTTAACTTGGAGAAGAGAGTCAAGATGCAGCTCTTTTTTAATTCTCTCTTCAGTTGCACAGGAAGCAGTTCAGAACTACAGTTGTAACTGATTCTTTGACTGGTTATTTTTAAGAATCTGGTTGTGTGGGTTTTTTAATAGTCCCAAGAGTATGACAGTATTTTACATTCAATGCCCAAACTTTATTGCAAAATCTTGATAGGTTCAAATAAGGCAAATAAATTAAATGTGAAGTACTAGAACACCCATGTCACCAGCAGCTTAATGAGAAAAGATGCCATTTTAGAATTGCATAAAGTATGTTTAATTTTGCAGTTTTTTCTTTAATTAATGTGCTGGTTGTTGTTAGTGTCAGTATCTGAAGGGAAAGATTTTAGTAATGTCCTGTCTAAAACGACCTCATTTTCAGGTTTATTCAAGTATTGTTAGTTTTATTTTCATCCTTGGTCTCGTGCATGTGACATCTGCAAGAAGGCATTCACATTTGAAAACTCCCAGAAGTTCAGAACTTGTGTGTGTTAAAGCCAGTGTTTGAAAAGCAGGGTGGAAAGCAGCCCTTGTGAATAATTCTCTCTTTGAAGTGATTGGTTATGGAACCTCAGTATGGAAGATACTGGATGGAAAATGCATAAATACTTGATTGTGCAGTGTAAGCAAAGCATTTTGTTATGTTGGTGTATATTTGCTCACATTAGTTAACTCATGGGAAGTTTAGTGTGTTTTTTAACACTGTACATCTCTGGTAAATGGTCAGATTGGGTTACTGCTGAGAGTTGCAGAATGCAGTAGATCCATCAGTATGTTTTGGGTTTGGAGGTGTTCATCCATCCCAGAGAACTTTGGTAGCCTTGATGAGGAGTTGGAAAGGTAGCAGAGGTAGAGCTGTCCTGTGTATCATCCCCTCTTTGCAAGAATTCCACAGAGCCCCACTGTTCCCACACACCCCTGCCTCCCCCCAGAGGAGGTTTTCATTTCCCAGCTGGATTTTTATACAGTTGCAAGTGGAAGGTCACTGGGATCTGTTTGATACTGTTTTGATACTGCTTTTAACCTGTGACAGAAATGAAACTCCTTGGGTTGAGGTGTCCTGAGGGACCCTTGAGCACACTCAGCGCAGGGTCAGTGGTGGCTCTGCAGATTTCAGCGATCCAGGGAGAGGGAGCAGTGAAATACCTGCTCCCAAAACCACCAGAGGTTCCTTCCCAGGAGCCAGGACAGACAGACAGCTCTGAGAGAGGCTGTGGGGAGACTTTGAAAGGAGAGGGAGGGCAGATGGGACTGAATGAAGCCTCTTAGGGATTAGGTATCTTTAAAAGTAAGTCTGGGGATATTGTTACAGTTGGAAATTTTCAGAACTTTCTCCCAGTGTTCTCTTTAGATTTTCTTCCACATTCAGTCTTGGTGTGAGACTGGATCTCCTAAACTTTTTCCATGTGCTCCTGTGAATGAACACTGACACCATTGACTGCTGTTTAACCTGATTTTCAAGCAGCTGCATTTTTGTCTGAGGCTATAAATTGAAATCAGGAATTGAATGCTAAACAGTGTTAGAGAAATCTTTTTTTTTTTTTTTTTTTTTTGTCTTAAAATCTGTGTAGCACTATTAATTAAACCTCAGCTTTTCACAGGTAATGTATTTAAATATTTTGGGTTTTTATGTTGCCAGACCCCCTGAGTTTGTGTTGCTGATGGGAATAGGCGTGGCTGTTGCTGCCTGGGCCAGGTGAGCTGTGTGCTCACATGCAGTGCCCAGCCTTCACTCAGGGCTGTGCAGTTGGTGCAGGTGAAAGCTGAAAGCTGTTGCTGCCTTGGCACAGCAGTGATGGAGCAGCACAAGCAGCTTATCTCCAGCACAGCACAATCTCTTACCTGCTCCAGGGCTGACCCTGAGCTGTCTGTGTCTGACTCCCACTGTTCCTTGGAGCTTGTGAGGTCTGTCTGTTATCCCCAACCAGGACCTTGAATTGTTGTGAAGTACAGGATCAGAGATTGGGACAGCGTGGGGCAGGTTAGCTGGGCATTAAAGCATCAGTCTGGTGCAGTTGTAATGAGTGTGTGTTTCTTACACACTTGAAAATACTAAAATTGGAATTGAAACCATCTGAAACAAGTTTGGCCAAGCTTTTAATGTGTGCTGATGTATCTCTGGCATGTGTTAAAATGTTATTTATAGAGTGGGGGAGAAATTAATGCTGATCGTGAGTAGCTTGTGTAAGTAATTTAATTAAATGTTTGATGTTACAAGCATTAGATTTTATTTGTCAGATTGGAAAAGAAGGCAGCTTTGAGACTTTTGAGGTTAGGTGGAGTAGTTTTGAGGGCACAAACAAGTTAGGACCCCAAAAGCTCCTGCTGATAGGTTAATCTTGTAAGGGTGTGCTACTTTTTATGAGCTCTTAGTCTGCTCTTGCTTAAAATTTCTTATTACTTGGGCATTTAAGATGCTGTAAAACCTTCAAAATTTGAATTAATGGTACAGGGGAAATACTGCAGCAGTGCTGATGCTGTTTTAGAACTAAACGAGTATTTTCTTACACAGGGAACTTGTAGAGTGCCAGGTACACTGATTCCTTGGGATGGATGGATGGATGGACAGCAGGCAGGGAGTTACAGTGTCTTTCAAATTGCTTAAAATACATTTTTCCCCCCTCTGAATCCTGTCTTTTTTTTTGGTGGGGGTTGTTATACTTGCCGAGGGATGTGATATCACAGTTCTCTTTCACTCAAGTGCGTAGTTGTGTCTCGAAAAGGGTAGAAAATCCTGTCCAGCTTGCAGAAGTTATTTCTGGAGAGATGAGGCTGACTGGAGGCAGAGGAGGTTGGTTAAACTGGGCAGGTTTAATGTCATCAGTCCTGTAGCCTTAAGTTTATTTGGAAACATTATTTCTCTCAGTTATCATGCAGGGATATTTCAACTGGTGACTTAATGCTGGTGTGAAGCATTGGTAAATAAAAACAAATCAGATCAAATTCTGTTTATTTCAAGCCCAAATGGGATGGGTTTTTTGAGCTTTAGTCTGACTAGGATAAGATGTTGGAAAATATTTAAAGTCCTATTTTAAATTCCACAGGAAGAGTTGCATCGACACCAATTTCTCTATATGAATACACCATTAAACCAGATAATTAACATGGTATTAATGATCACTTTGTTCAGTTTTTGTCTTGTGTTTCCTCATTAAAAAAGAAGCTCAGATAGACATACCAGGCCTGTGATACTTTGCTTAAAAATGTTGGGTAATGATATGACTGTATTATATTATTAGATGCAGAAATTAGGATTGGATTTATATAACTTTTAAGAGAGACTACACTTGAGATGGTTGTTTTGTTCTGTTGCATGACAGCATCAAAAATACCTCCTAAAACATAATTTTAGTCATGAGTCAGCAAGTGATTTTCTTCAGTTTGTTTTTGGACTATGATAAATTCTAGTTCATATGTTGCTGAATAAAAATGCCTTGCTTATGCTGAGAATATAAACCAAGCCTGAGTCCTGTGCCAGGAGCTGTGAAGCCACTCGGGTACAATTTAGGGATCTGTTGGGTTTGGGTGTTGGATTCTCCTGTGGTGGGCAGCAGTTGGCTGAGAGAAGAGTTTTTGAAGCATTAAATGTTTAACTAACTGTGTTTCACCCTTTGAATCACAGATGTTCCAGTTTGTTTTGACTGTTTGAGTTGTTTGTAGTCTAAACCAGATTACATTACTAGGTTTTTAAAGAACCTGAAGGCCATTAAAATGGGCACACTCTGCCACACGTGAAAGTGGTGTGTGTATAAATCACTTTTCTTGTAAGAAAACGATGGTTTGTAACTGCTGTGGAATTTGGCTTTCAGTGAAGCTTTGAGATTTATGAATGTAGATGGCTGTGAGTCATGTAAACAGCAAGTTCCATTGGAATAAACCACCTAAAGTCTGGAAAAAAAATCCTGTGATTGGGTTATTGTGTGTGCAGTGTGTGGCAGCAGCCTGCACTTCAGAAGAGATGATTTCCCAGATTTTAGGAATTCTTTGGCTCAGCTCCCGCTCTGGTTTGTTGTGTCTCGATAGAGCCAAGCTAAGGATTTACCTCGAGCAAGACTCAACAGTGCTGAAAAAGCTTTTCTGGTGGGAGGGTGGAGGAGAGCAGAGAATTGTCCAGAATGGCCCTGGGAGAACACGGAGATAAATGGGAGTGGGGGCTGTGGTGTACTGGGCCAGACTGACCTGCTTTTACGCCAAGAGTGGTGTTTTTCAGTTCTCTTTGTCTAATTTGTCAGTTTATTCAGCTCCTTGTTTAACTTCTTTCTGTCCTGATATCTCTGTCCTGAATGTTTGGGTGTTATTCAGTCAATTACAGCTGGAGGTGGAAGTTTATAGAAACTTTCGAGTGCTGTCAAATGCCAACAGCTCAGGCCTTTTAATTGGGAATCTTTTGTTTTCTGTAAATTAAATTTCTCATTAGTGTAATTTTCTTTGTGGTCTTGTTAGGTACTTTTTTTCAGAGAGTATCTAGGTGCAAAATAACTGAAAAGCTGCAGAAAGATAATGTTGGGGAAAGATGTTTTATCTTAGGTTTGTTATGGAGAGTTTCAGGCACAGGAATAACAGAATTGATGATTTTTGTGTGTTTTCCTACACCTGAGCAGTTTCAGTTCTTCATGCCCTCAGGTGCACTTAGTCTTGTGTAACTCCTCAGTTTAGCACCACTCTGGAGAAGTAATTCTTGGTTTTTTCTCATTTGATGAGGGGTGGGTTTAGAAGGCAAACCAGCCTTTGCCTGGGGCTTGTATGAACTGATGCAACTCCACCCAAAACGTGGTTTTAAACTGGTCACAGGATGAGGAGCAGTTTGTGATCACCTCCAATGGGAATTTGAAGGAAAATGCTTTGCTTACCCTTTCAGAGCTTAAAGTTCTTTGCTAAAGATGTAGGAAGGAACCAGGAGGGAGTTGGGATGCAAGGTAGAGCTTCTGATGCCCAGAAGATGGGTCTTTTTGAATTGTAGTATCCTAATGGATTTTAATATGAATTTATTAATTGTATTGAATATAAATAGTTCTTTAACAAAGATCCTTCTCTTTTATTTTTAGTATATTTTTGGGGAGTTCAGCCCTGATGAATTTAATCAGTTCTTTGTGACTCCACGATGCTCTGTTGAGGTAAGATCTACTTTAAACTTGTTTTAGAAATAACATTTGAAAGCTCCATCTCTGTGTGTGAATTTGAAATACAACAGTACAAATATTTGTCATTCACTTGGGTTGATAATTTACAAACTGAAAATTTTATTCAGTAGTCTTCTTTCCATGTATGTGGATATTAAGTCAATTTTTAGACATAAATTAATGATTCCACTTTCTGCTTGTCATCTTTCAGAGCTGGACTAGCTGACAGTAGTGGTGGGATGTTGATGATGAATTTTCCAGCCCTGTACCTCAGTTTTGATGGTTTTTTTTAAGAGGTGGATACTGAGAACTTTCCCAGCAGAATTCTTGGTTGTAAGGTGGGCTTCTAAGTCTTGGGAGCCTTTTGAAGCGCAGGGATTGTTAATATTTTTGGCCAGGTGGAGCACTGCTGACAGAGTTCTGTGCTCACAGAGAAGGCTGTGTGTGAGGTCTGAGAAATGCATTAATAATGAACTAATTAGTGATAGAGAGAACCACGGAGTGGGAACAGTTGTCTTTGTGTGTTGCAGTTCATTACATACTCACATGGTATTGTAGCCTCTTATTCTCTGTAGTTCTTGGTAGACAATCATGAAGCCATTTTCCTTTATAGGGAGGAGTTTTATCCCATTGTCCTCATCTCCAGACTTGAAAAATAATTTTCCTCTGGGTCCATTTCCATGTATTTCCTCCAGACATTTCCATTCAGACATTTCAGTCATGCTTCCATCCTGCCCTCTCAACATAAGGGAAACAAACACTTGAGCTGTAGATGGGGAAATCCTTTTGTCACAGTCTACAAACCATTGTTAATGTGACTTACTTTCCTGTAGCTTAATTTTCCAGGGATAATTAATGTAATAAACTGCTGAACAATGAAAGGGCACAAAGGGAATGGGGTGGGGTGGGGAGTGAGGGAAGTTCAGAAAGGAAAAAGAGCATTTCTTTTTTTTGGGAGGGAGAGCTGTGTCTCTGGTCTGTGGGAAGCACAAGAGATCTTTAGGTAATTCCTGTTAGCTGTGATGATCCTGCTGTTCTCCCACCATGATTGCAGTCATAGCAGTGGGACATTTGCATCCCATGTAGTGTGACCTGAAGTGCCCCCATCAGCTTTTTCAACACTTACTTTGGGGATGATGAAAGTGTCATATCTTGACTTGTGCAAAGCTGTTCTCAAAGTATGAACCTGCAGTGCCAGAACCAGTGTGACTTCATTTTCTTAGTGTACCACTTACTGGTTAGCTGTCAAAATAAAGAGCTGCTGAACAACGTTCCTTAAGTTTGTCCTTGATCTAGTTCAGTTCAATGTTTTAATTACCTGGATGATGAAATAAAAATATGCTTATTAGTTTTACACTAATTGGTGTAAAAAATTGGTCTGAAAAAGGCAGGGTGAAACTCAAGAAGGACGAGCCAGAGGTGATAGTGCTGCAGTGATGTTTGACACACATCATGCTGGGGACAGTCCCCACATGTGTTGCTGTCCCTCTGAGGTCTCTTAACCACAGACCCAAGGGGGACTCTGGCACGGAAGCAGGCAAAGCTAAAGGCAAATACAGGTTGGATATTAGGGAAAAGTTTTTCATGGAAAGAGTGATAAAGTTCTGGAATGGCTGCCCAGGGAGGTGGTGGGGCCACCATCCCTGGGTGTGTTTAAAAAGCCTGGATGTGGCACTGGGTGCCAGGGTTTAGTTGAAGTGTTGGTGCTGGGTTGGACTCAATCTTGAAGGTCTCTTCCAGCCTTGTGATTCTGTTGTCTAAAATGTCCCTTTTACATGTGACGTTTTTGACACGTGTTCTGTCTCATACCTGTTGGCTGGGATGGTTCACATGACCCAGTTGTGTGGAACAAGTCAGCTTTGCAAAAGTGCTGTCGATTAATCTGATATATTGAGGACCAAGAGGCTGACTACTTTTATGAAATCTTATTCTCTGGAGGTCTTTGCTGTGGATAAAAACAAAAATTGCAAGGTGTATCATAAACTGTTTGTTATAGACATTTAGAGTATTTTTTTTATTTCTAAGTAAAATTATATTGAACCTGTGTTCAAAATTAATATGGAGCTTGACCCATTGATTCTCGTTTTTGGCTTGAAAAGATGATACATTAAGATGTATTGAGGTTCATAAATAGATTTACAGCATGTGGGTTTTTTATATACTTTTGCAGTGGAATTTCAGGAATATTTTTCTTGCTGTTTCTGATGCACTGGTGTCTGCAGTGCATTAAAAAGGTGATATGTGAGTATCTGTAGCTTAGGGAATTGAAAACTTCAATAAAGAGTCTTTTATTTGTTACACCATTGGAGTTACTTAGAGTAGCATTGCAAAGCTGCTCTGTCCCCTCAGTGTTGTCTCCCTCTGCAGAACCAGTTCCATGTTCTCCAGGAGCTGCTGGAATGCAGTGTGGCAATGGCTGCCAGTTGTGCAGGCACAGGAGAAGCCTTCAGCTGCTCAGGATGTTTAGGGGCAGGTGAGGGGGGTTAGGAATTGCCCACCTGTGCTTGCACCGTGGCAAGGGTTCTGTCAGCCCTGAGTCCATAAAATGATGGCAGCGTTTATACAAGAGTTACTCACACTCTGTGCTGTGGGTACTTCATGCTTAGGCTGATCCATGTGTTCAAGGTTCCACCTCAGCTGAAACGTTCCAAGGGCCACCCTGGAGCAGGTTGAGAGTCAAAAGGTTTAGGTGTGATTGTTGGCTGTGCAAAGGTTTGTTTCATCCTTTCCCAATTTGGTCTGTCTTCAGCTTTTGTCTAAAAAGAGGATAAGTTCCTCATCCTAAAATGAGTTGATGAAGAAAGATGCTGATGCTGGGAGGTGAATTGCTTGAGAGCTTGGTGAGCCTGTAGTGTGTAACCAAGATAATCTTTATCTCTCAGGACTTGTGGTAATCTGCAAGGACGCCTGGAGCTGCAGTGTGGGATTTGATAAATATAGAAGCATGAGTTCAAGACATCCTCTCCGAAAATCAAATCTCAATTATGATGTTATTTTTGAAGGATTTGGATGTTTCATATGAAACTGATACGAAATGTTCATAGATTTGCTTTGCCTTTAAATAAGTTTCATTTCTTTTTTGTACAGCTCCCCCCATACAATGAAACAGTTTCATGTGGTATTAAATCCACAGGTAAGTTTCATGATGGTAAGAAATCAAGATTTTTTTTTTTAAACTTCAAGGTTGTGACACTTTCCTGAGATTTACTGTAACCTCTCTTTAAATACAATTGTTACAACTCACTCAGCACCTTCACAGGCATATATTAGGCATGTTGGATCTTTAAACTTAACTGAACGATAGCTGTGAGAGGTTTTGAAAATCCTGCATTGAACTTCAGCTAATTACAGTGGGCATGTTATTTCTCCTTCACTGTGCTGCCACACAGTCAGAGTCCTGTGGAAACACTGCAGGATGTGGCTGTGAAAATGAGGGGGGCTGAAGAGCCATAGCATGAGTATTTTCTAACACTTACAGCAAGACTGCTCTGCAAGCGGTGCTCTGGTCTGTGCTCCCTTTGACTCTCGTTTCTGCCTGGCTTGGCTATTTTTCTGGAGAATCCTGGTTTAGTTTTTTTTTAATCTCTTGATGAAAGTGTGACTTGATGTAAAAATAAATTACAGAGTTCCTCTTTTAGAGCTGTAACACTCACAGGTCTCTTCTGCCTCAACCCATACCTCTTAAAACCTGACCTTACTTCAGACTTGTGAGAAGTGGACAGGTAGGTGGGAGCTGCCCAGGGATCCTCACTCTGAATAGTTTTAACCAAACTTCCACGGAATTTTAAGCAGCAGGTAAATTAGTTTTTGGTTTATTCTCTGAACCAGAGAGCAAGGAAGCTGAGACTTAGACATGCATATGAAAATGACTCCAGGTCTCCTTGGAAAATCATGGAAGTATCTGACTGAACATTTTTCAGAAGTGCTCAAAAGAGGACCAAACTACACATTAGTGTTTAAGAACACCTGATCATTGTGCTTAGAGACTTTGGCCTTCCTTTTAAAGATAAACAAGATAGGCAGTCAGAAAGAAGGACCACAGGTCTCATTTGAGAGCTGATCAGCAACACTTCTGACAATTCAGGAGTTTTATTTAGTACAGGACCAGTTTTAGTAGTTCTAAATTGGAGTTGGAAAGGTTCTTTAAAAAGACCATATGGTGTGAATTGTCTGTTGGTGACAGGGGCATCCAGTCAAATATTTCTTTGTCTAACTAGATTTAAGTTTTGTTCTTTCAGACTGAGATTTTAATGTTCACAAGCCATACAGAAAGATGGTTTGTGCAAATGTCTTTCAGATCATTCCTAGACCTTGAGAGACCCCCTCCCAGCCCTGAGATTAGGTAATGACAGCAAATTAGGTTTTGCTTGAAAGATGTCTTTAACAAGCTTGCACCGTACTGTGCATGCACATTATCACTGTGATGGCTGCATAGGAAGCTGTGCAAACTAAACTGGAATGCTTGGTTATGCAGAATATTTGTATTTATATATGATGACACACACTTATCATGTTACCATTCCCCATAGTCTTCATTTTTTTCTGTACTTATCTTCAGTGTTTAACTTTATTACAGAATCAGAATATCTGTTAACACCTACTAGGGGTAATCAAATCATGGCTTAAGCTCTAATATGCAGAACTCTGTTCACACTAATTAGTACTGTGCGCTCACAGATTTTGGGGTTGTACATAGATTGTCCTTGGAGCATCTGTTGGTGCTTGTTTCAATATGTGTGCCATGTTGTTCATGGCACAGAGATCTGTTTCAGTCTGTTCAGAAATAGAGCTGTGGACTAGATTGAAACAAAGATGCCCTGAAGCAAAGTGGAAAGTCAAAACAAATAAGAAAAAAAATTACCTCTTATTTTTCTCAAATGAACCTGACACAGTCTTACAGCAAATGAGCTTCTGCCAGTCATTCCATAGACTAACTGTACAGTAGTATTTATTGGTATTTATTATTCTAATCCTGCTGTAAGGTACAAAGATTAATTACTCAGCTGTAACTTAATAATTTGTGTGTTAAATGCTACAACATCAGTTCTGCTCTTGTAAGGTTTCAGCCTATGATGTTCTGTGAGGGATGTGTTCTGTTTTCTGCTCCCCACTAGCCCTCAGTGGGCTCTTGTGATTGTTCAGTGTACAGTAAACTGATAAATTCACCAAAACTAGAAAAAAAGCTCCCTTAGATGATGTTTTTTGCTGGGTTAGCTCTAGGTCACACAAGTGCTGGGAGCTTGCTGGGGGCAGAGGAGCAGGACAGGGGTACAGAGGTGACAGCTTTTACCTTGGCCTCTGATAGACTTGACTCGCCCATGGAGGGAAACCACATTCTTTGTTTTGAAGCAATTGCTATTTTCTTGAACTTGGATTTTGGGAAAGAAGTAGTCATGAATTATTTGATCTGGTAGGGATTTGAAATGTGCCCAGTAATGCATTTGTTTCAAGGTTGGAGGAATATTGGGTGTTACCAGTTGTTGCCTGTGCTTTGTGCTGTTGTAACAAAGGGTAGAGAGAACCGTAAACAGGTGAACTAATGAGGAATGGTTTTGTTGTGGATTTATATCCCTTAAAGCCCCCAAAACTTTGCATTTGCACTCAGATGAAGCAGTTTGGAGCTGTGTGTGCACAGGCAGCTCAGGCTCTGTGGCACTGCCAGCCCTGGAGCAGGAGGTGCTGCCTGAGCTCTCCCAGTGCACATCAGGCACAGCTTCCCCTCCCTGGCTCCAGGCTGCTGATTTTTTTAAAAAAAGGAATTTAATCCCTCTCTTCTGGGTGCTGATGGCTCATCAGTGATTGCAGAAATGTTGGTGAATGGCAGACAGGGTGTTAAAAATGTTTTCTTACAAGGAGAGGGGGAAAAAATTAGAAATTTAGAAATTAGAAATTTGAAATTCACTCTCTTCCTAAGATGATTTAGAGAAACCAGATGTGTGTGGAATTTTTACCCTTTTTTATTCTTAAAAAGTCTCCTTTAGTCTGACTGGCAGCAAGGTTGAAGTTGATATGTGACCTGTTTGCTTCTCATTTAGTCAGATTAATAGATCAATGCAGAAAAGCAATTAACATCTTTATAATTTGTTCTTTAAATCATACTATGTTGGTATTGCATGGATAAGTGAGACCTCAACACACATTGTATGTTTGTTACTCTTCATTTGATATTAAAAAATGCAGATTCTTGTTCCTTTCACATTTTTTAAAGCTAAAATATTTGTTAGCAGATTTTTCTAGAAAATATCCAGAACTGCAAAACTTTTATATTGACAGTCATATATCAAAATATTCCCTACTAGATTGTTTTCCCAGAGGATTATTTCATGAGGTGTGTGAATAATTTCTTTTCTGGGAACTGTTGGTTGCTTTTTGTTGTGTTAAAAAAAAAATCCACCTTATTTTTAGTGAATCTGTGATGTACTTCAAAATATATATGTGTTGTTGTCATGCATAATGTAAGTTGTACCAAATCTTAAGTTTAGTGCTGTATCCACTTAATTCCTTTGGAATTCATACCTAGTGTTGTTTGGTTCTGTAGTAAGTCTTAAAAATTGGAAATGTGTGTTTGAGCCCCCATTGTTGAGGAAACACAAAATATTAAAATGTAATGTATTTGAAACAGTAGCCTGCAGAGCTTTAAAATGTCAGCTTACCTTCAAAATTCCTGAAACTGTTTCATTAATTTTATATCTTTACTCAGTAGTTACAGAAATAGTTGTAGCTGAAGTATTCAGTGTTACCAGTTAGCACACATACATTATACCAATAAATAAATTCCAGGAAATTGCAGAACTTGTGACTGAAAATATTTTGTGATACTACAGCCTGCCATGAGAATATTTAGTTCCAGGGCAAATAAATAAATCAATAAAAGGAGAAAAACTGTTTATAACTTTTCAGTACAACTCCTATGTACAAGTTGAATGCTGATTTATGTTGAGTAATGTGTTGTTTTTTGTCTCATAAAATCCTGGATTCACATATATCATTACTCTCACATGGTAATACATTTAATTATGATAAAATTAAAGAAGTCATAAATGAGCTTGGAGGCTCAAAAGCTTTAATTTCAGAGTTCCATGCAATTAATAAATATATTTTTTAGTTATTAAGGATTATGGTAAATGTTTGGTTTTGATAAATCACACCAGAAGAACCAAACCCAGCCTCTCAAAAAGCAAACCTCACATACGGAAAAGTTAAAAAGGGAAAGGCTTGGATTTTGTAATTGTCAGTTGAACAGACTGGCTTGAAAAAAAGGTGGAATTAAGTATTACACCTATCTTATAGGCAATTATCCAGTAATTAATTTAATACAGATTATTCCTATAGACCTTGGACGTTAATAGTTCTACTTATGAGGGGAATTTAATTGGGATTATGTGCAGGATTCTGCAGTGATTTGGAAATTACATAACTCTGGTTAAGAAAACCTGAATCATGCTCTGCTGTCTTTAAGAAAATGTTCTTTTGAAAGTTGTCATGGTTGAGGATAAGAATTCCTTTTGTTTGGGAGCTTACTTTGTTTTCTGAGTTACAGGAAAATAGGAGAGTGGTTTTTCTTGCTTTTGTAGCTCTTTGATTCAATGTGATTCACTAACTGAGATCTGCTTTCTATTGTCCAGGGGAAGAGTATCAGAGAATAGAATTTGGTGTTAATGAAGTTATCGAGACTCAGTCATCTGTCCTAAATAACACCGACTACAGTATTTCGAGTACTCTGAATCCTCAGGCTCCAGAATTCATCCTCAGCTGTGCACCTGCTCAGAAAACCTCAGATGATGCTCTCAGCGACACAAACTACAACTCCATTGACTGCCAGTTCAGTGACCCCACCCTGGCTCTGGACAGCGGCTCCAACGCCGAAAACGACGCCTTGGCTGGGGGCCTTGGGCAGAGGGAGCGGAAGAAGAAGAAAAAAAGACCCCCTGGATACTACAGTTACCTGGAAGATGTCCCTGACGGCGTGGCTGCCCCGGAGGCGCTGGTGAACGGCCACGCCTCGGCCGCGGGACTCAACAGCCTGAGCGCGGAGGACACGGAGCTGGCAGGAGACCTCCCCTCCCTGGCCACGCCGAGGACTTGCAGCAGCCCCGCCAGCTCCGTGGACTTCCTGGCCGGAGCTGCGTGTGCCGAGCCCGGCCCCGGCGCCGCAGCCCCCGGCAGGACTGCCGGGCAGCCCGAGGTATGCCGCCTTGCTCATTCTGAACAGTTCTGCCTCCCCTCGGAGGCCGTCAGAGAGAGCCCCCTAAGGACAGCTGTTGTACAGGCTTATGCTGGTACTGATACTACTGAAACTCTTGGCGTTACTAATGGACAAACACTTGAATCCTCTGGTGAGGACACAGCTGCCAATGGGGTAGAATTGCACACTGTGGAAAGCACTGACTCAGACCAAGCTAAGCCTGAGGAAGCTTCACCTACTACTGAGGCAACGGTCCCGCTTGCAGGATCAGTCCCTGTTAATCAGCCTGCAAAATCGTGGGCTAGTCTTTTTCACAATTCCAAGCCCTCTGCTTCCACATCTGTGGTCTATGTTGAGACTAAGTATACCCCTCCTGCCACATCTCCTCTGGTCCCTGAAAAACAGGTTGAAGTCAAAGAGGGACCTGTTCCAGTTTCAGAGGATCCCGTAGCCATAAAGATTGCAGGTATAGTTAATACACACGAGTGGATGTTACACTGCAAGGGTATTAGCTCTGCTTGTAAACAGGAGTGTGCAATACTGATAGAGAACATTCCTCTGGTAATGAGCTGACTGTTCAAACACTGCATGAAGGATGTCATTTGAATTAGCCAGTTTGTATCCCCCTGAGTAAACATTCCAACCAGGCATTGCCATGTCATTATCCCAGATACGGGGAAACTATTGCTGCTTGTCAAACAACTTGTCAAACAGTCTGTGGAAGTGATCTGTGGTTTCAGATAGGCTGTGTGCTGTTACAGAAAGGAGAATATGTTAGGTTTGTTCAGAAAACTGTGTGTTATATTAGCCAGTATTTACAATTTTGTAGTATTCCATTACAAGAAGAGTATTACTATATTTATGCCAAAGTAGCTGAAATTCCTGGGCACTAAACAGCAGTTGAAGTGTAATGGCTACATAGGTCTGCTTCAGAAATTTCAATTCAGGAAATACCATATTTACTAATATTCTTCTTGAGGGGTCTGTCCTTCCAATTTAACCATTATAAACAGTATTGCTTTATCCATAACCAATACTAGCTGTTCCCAGTTCAAGAATAACCCTAAGGAGCTGTCCAGAGGGGACATCAGGACGGGGAATGAGTGATACAGAAGCTTTGACTCTTGGTCCTGTCATATTTGTGCTCCTAATGGGAAGTGCTAGAAACTGCAGGAGGCTGATTGTGCAGATTCAGCCAGAAATGGTGAAGTTCTCCCAGCTTGGGTGCATTTTGTGTCACTGACTCACCAGTGTTGGAACCAAAGTAATTATTTTAAATCTGTGAAGTGGTCAGCGTGTGAGATGGCTTTGTGCAGAGTCCTGCTGTTTATGCTACAAGCTAATTTACAGGTACAATGCTATTGTGAATGTGACAGCTTCAAGTCCTGTTTCCACTCTGAACAGAAGCTGACCTGGAGATGATGTTCAGAGTGCCCAGAATTGTGTGCTGCCTCTCCTCCCCTCCTTACTCAGCCATGGTTTCATTACTCAGAATTGTCTGTTGAGAGAAAAGCTGTCAGAATAATTTATATTTCAGTGTATATTCCACTTAGGTGTCACAAACACTGTATTAAAACAATATATATATATATAAATATATATAAAAGCTGGTGATTACAGTCTGTATGAACCTATATGGAGAATGTCGTTTTAAAATCTCAAGCTGTCATTTGGTAATGATTTTTAACTTAAAACTACTTTGTGACCATCATAAAGTTAGGATTGTTTGCCATAAATGGAAAAGGTTTTTCCTCTTGTCCAAGTTGTTCCAGCTGTAAGTTAATATTCTAGACTTGCACTGTTTTTGTATTATTTTTTGCCACCAGGTGGGAGCAGAGCTTTTTATTTTGTCTTCGCTGTAGTAAAACACAAATGAAACTTTTACCCAGTTTTCTTTTACACCTTCACTATTAGCTTGCTCTTTGGGCACAGGAATAATCTTGAGTATAGATAAAAGGAATTCATCTGCTCGTTGTAGCTGATTTAGGTAGGAGTTATTGCTGCAATTCGTGTAATTCAGATGCTGCTGATTTCAGTGTAAATGTTTACTTGAAGATCTGAATGCCATGTGATCAGTGCTCTGCTCTGTGGAAAAAGGTGTTTTTATTTTCTTTGTATGTAATTGAGTGTTCTCTGTCCTGTTTGGAAAACAGGTATCTGAGTGCTTTGTTCATCCACTCACACTCAAAAATGTGTTACAAGAATTCCAGTTCATGATTTCCAGGCAGATCATTTGCTCTGTTCTGTATATATTTAATTTCAAATCTCCTGCCTCGGTGATGATCACTGTGTGAGGGTCTGTGTTTGTCAGGTGTGTTCCTTGTTTTCCCTGTGGCTGAGTTGAGATCCTGCTGCTGGATTTATTTGCTGGGAATTCAGCAGCTTCAGGTCATTCCAGTGGGAATGAATTTTTGACCACAAGTACCATGGAGTGGTGGACACAGGTTAACTCTACACCTGAAGTATTTTGAGTTTGGCAGCAAAATTAACAAATCAAATTAACAACCAACCCAGTGCTGGAGTGCCAAGGCCCTTCTACACAGTTTTTATTTAGGACAGGTGCTCAGCACGTGAGAAGTTGCTTTTCCAGGGACAAATTGTTGGTTTGTACTTCAATTTCAGCAGTTATTACAAGGGAGGTTAACGATTCACAGGCACCCTGAAGGTAATTTAATGCTGCTTAATTCAGCCTGCAGAGATCTGTGGTTCCTTTAGCCTCAAAGACAGAAGCTACACAAGGTAAGGAGATGATCAGGACTAGAAAATAAATAGAAGAGATAGATTTCATGTTAATCTTGATCAGAAACAAATAATGAAGAGGTCATTTTAGCAAGTGTCCAAGATGTGTCTGCTGTGCAGGTGCTGCACTTGAGTGTTTAGAAAGGGACAAGTGTAGTAATTATGCACCACAGCCTAATTTAGATGCTAGGACAAACATTTTAATAATTAATATCTAAGGCATAATGAGGTCATAAATTATATTGGTAAAAAATACGACTCTCAAGGCTTTATTTGCCACATTTCACACTTGGTCCCCTACGATTATAACCTGATAATTAATAAAGACTCATATAATGTTGGAAATAAGCTAAGGAAATAAGTGATTGGAAAAATACCAATTCTCTGAGTAGTCTTATAACTGTTCTTGATGATCTTAGGAAAAATTGCAGTGAGAGAATCTAAAACAATTTTCTGAATCGTGTTCTCTTGCAGTGTTTTCACTGTGGCTGATGGAGGTAACAATGCCCATAAAATCTGTTTACAGCAGGCAGGATTTCAGATGAATCAAAGAACAGAAACTTTTAAGATCTGACTAAATCTGGAATGATTTTAAATTAGGGAATCCAGTAAATGCAAGTATGGAAGGCACCAGAACAGGAACCAAATGCGACTACAATGTGAGGAACTAATGGCAGATGTATTAGAGAAAAGGATCTGCAAGTTCTAGGGATTTGATGAGTGTCTTCAGTACAGCTGAAGAAGACAAAGTTTTTTTCCCCAGTGTGTGTCAATACCAATTTCCATGTGGAAAACATGGAAAATAACTAATTCTGCTGTTGAGGACTTGATGCAATGGCAGTCTTTGGGCATTCCTTCTGAAGGAAAATGTCATGGTGCAGCAGCAAAAATGGAAATAAGATTTAAAAACCATGTGGGCAAACATGAAATATTCAGAGTTAATTTGTCACGGATGATGTTGTTGGCGCGACCATGGTTGTATATCCAAATTTACAAAATAAATTCATGAAGAAGATGGTGATTCACTGTTCTGCCAAGGCTAGTGATAAAATTAAATTCAGATTTTAAGAAAGGTGTTCCAGTGTTACATAGTAGAAGATTTGTTTCTCATTGTAAAGGTAGGTAAATGCTAGAGCAAGGAGTTGTGGAGACATCCAGTGTCTGAGGGCTTTATAATCTTCAGAAATGCAGCCTTTTGTACATTCAAACTGCATTCTTACAGAAATGTTTTTGTTTAGGGTCATACACCAGTGTTTTACGGGGATTTTTTAGGCATTGTCCAGATTTGAGGAAAGATCAGAGTGACAGAGACAATATTCTCTAAATCAGGGCCTTCAGCCAGGTGTTCAGCTCCTAACTTGTAACCAGCTTTATCTCTTCAGCATGGACACCATATCCACGGGGCTTCTCTTGCCTTAAACTCTGGGTTTGCTTTGTTAGGAAATCACCTTGTTAAAAAAACTTTGAGAGGTAATTGTAATAACAAAACCCAATGAATGAACTTCAGCAAAACGCTTTCTGTTTACCAACAGAAATATCTAAACATTTCCTCATTTCACAAATCAGTACTCTCCAAAAGAAATAAGTTTTCTAGGTGATGACATGAGCTTTCCAACAGGTTTTGAAATTTTTAAATTTTCTCATGGTTGTAAGTGTGTTTTTCTTCTGATACACTTGTAGAAGTTCTTTAGTTACTGTGTGTTTGATGTAAGCTGGAAATGTGCTGTTGGATGTAATTGCTGTAAAGAAACCAAAATCTTTGTTAAAAGAAGCAACACTCCCAGGAATTGCACTGCAGCCTGTTCACAAAGCAGCTTTGTGACCACAAGAGGATGCTAAAGGTCCTCTTAATATCTTTATTGAGCATGATGCAAAAATAGGGAAGAAAAGAGTTAATGTAAAAAGTTATTGGTAGACACAAAGAATAGAAACTTTTCCCATTGCTTTTATCCTTATTTTCAACAATGATGAATTACGTTAACAGAAATATTTATGTTAACAGAAAAATTAATCAGAAATTATGAATTATGTTAACTGTGCAAACACAGTTCAAATGTTGCTGCTCTAACAGTACATTCTGAAGTACTTTAGCAGTAATCTAATAACATCTTTTAGCCTTCAGTAGAAAAGAATCTTAGTCTGCATCTGTGCTACCTCATCTTTCATTTTACATTTCTTTGCTGTCTGCTCTTTCAGGTGGCATGTTCTTTATGTAATAGGCAACTGAATTAAACATTCTCTTTTTTTTGGTCAATTTTGTTTGCTTAGAACTGATGTTATTTGCAGGAAATATGATCTTATAGATAGGGACATAGCTTGGCAGTAGAAGGATGTGGATTTTGTTTGCAGTTCTGCCATCTCCTCTGCTTACTTACAGCTTTGTACCTCTGCTCTTGTACCTATGTCATGTTATTTTATCCTTTTAGTCCTGTAGTGAACAGCTCAGATTCTTTCAGTTTACAGCATATAAGAACTTTAGAGCCCCTCACCTTTATTATAAAAATAAATAACCCCACTGGTACACAATTGTTATATTTACTTGCAATTTGTATTTTGTCTTGTATACACCTTATTTTGCAAGTTTAAAGTATATGAGCTCCAATATTTTCTTTAAACAATTCTTATTTAGAGAACATTGGAAACCTTATTTAGGTTTCTCAATAGCAGGTCAGGATTCCTGGAAAAGCTCCCTTTGTTGCTCTTGGTTTCATAACTGGGACAGACTAATGTGCAGTGGTTTCTAAGTTTTAAACTTGGGTTTTGAAAGCAGGAAAGAGTAGGAATTCTGTTATGTAAGGCTGTTATCTCGTAGATTTTGGAAGTGTTAAATAAAACAGCCTGTTCTGAAGAGCAGAGCACATCAGTCTGTGTGTTTGCACTGAGATGATTTTGTTCTAAGATAGTGGATGGTGAAACTTCTGAACTGAGACTGCTGTGTTGGCTTCATCCCTCTTCAAAGCAGAAGAATGTGGGAAATACTTCAGAAAACTGATGACAAGTGATTCCAGCTAATGGCATTTTATATCTGTGTATGTATCTATGTAGCAATATAAATAAAATATCTGGATTTAGGAAAAAAATCACCCAAATCAATAGGTCTTGCTTTGGAATGACAGTGATCAGTTTTGTATCAGCATCTCCTGATCTGAATCCTGGGATCTTCAGTGGAAGAAAAACATCTGGTTTGGAATGTGAGCAGTGGGTAAATGGAGTGGAAATCATCTGCTGAAGGTTCTGGGAATCTTGTTCATTGATTTGAATTACTGTGTAGTTTTGCAGCAGATACTTGTTTGATGGCCATGAGAGTTTTGTTGATGCTCAATTTACTGTTTCTCATTCTGCAGAAATACTGGAAAATGTAAGACTAATACATAAACCAGTGTCTTTGCAACCCCGAGGGCTGATCAACAAAGGAAACTGGTGCTACATCAATGCTGTATCCTTCCCTGGGAAAAAATTAGTGCTCTTAAATTGATATTTTTATATTATATCTGTCAGAGTTTTTTTGGATTGTTCTGGTAAGTATTTTATAAAAGTGTTTTGTTTTCCCAGATCCTGCTCCTGTGGTTAAAATGTTGACGTGTAGCAGCCAGAAATCCAGGGGGATTTTGGATCATTGAACCTGGTGTGCAGGGTTCCCCTGTGTTCCTGTTTGCAGTTTGTTACCTGTGTTAAAATATTTCAGAACTGTAACTTCTCCTGACTGAAGCCCTTGTGCTTTCTAGCAGTGTTTCCCCACGACTCTGTGCATCCATTTAAATGGTTATTCCTCTTTTGCACTTGAAGTAACTGTTCTTACACTTGGGCTTTGTTTTGCAGTTTTAAGTGGATCATTTGGGTTTGTGCTGAGCAGGTTGTCACTGCTGTCTCATCTGTGTAAAGCAGCATTTAATTTAAATTAATCCTACTATAAGCTTACATACAGAAGATGAGTTTGCTCTTAATGAATTGGAGTTGTATTTCCCTGCAAGAATAACTTTCACCCTGAGGAACAGAAAGCACCTTCCCTCCATGGTATATTATGATATTAATAAAAATACTAATCTTTAATAAAAATGGTCTCCCATGCCAGCAAGGTGATATTTGGGATACTTCTAGTGCTGGTACATGACAGATCTTAATAAACTATTTCTAGGCCAATGACTGTGCTTTAAATAAAGCTTTTATTGTATATTACCAGTTCTACACTCATTTGGTTACATACACTATACATCTTTGCTCCCATTTTTTCCATCTTGAAGTTTTACATTGGAATTTATTACTCAGTTTTTGCACACTTTAGGAATAAAATTAATCTCTTCAGCTGTTGAGATTGATGCCTTATTTTGTCATTTCCCTTTCCCTCCAGTTTTTTAGTGCATTTCTTCTGTTCACTGCTCTCACCAAGTTGTGATGTTTTTAGAGTGTCATTCTTCCAGCATACTCTGGAGTTTTCCAGGTTGCTCCCAACTCTTTGCAGTGCAGATTATCTCACATCTCAACGGGTTTTCTTTGGTTGCAGGGGTGACTCAGCATCTTTAAGTTTCAGCTGGTTTCTTCCATTCTTCTCATAAAATGTGTTCCAGGTTATCTCCTCCAATTTTCAAATGGTTATTTCTCTAAAGTCTTTCCTATGAAAGTTGTTTTCCTCTCCTGCTCCTGGATGAAATGTTTCCTTACCCATGAATGAAAGTTTTTTGCCATGATTAAAATGTCAGTGAAATCACTGCATGTTACAAGGTGCTGGTTTGTTTTTTTTTTTTTTAATACAACTTCTGTACATTATTGGTTAATATTGTGATGAAGCTTCATCCTCTTTCCAGTTAAATTCTTGGATTGATCTACCTCATAAAAATACAGCTCTGTTTTTCCTATAGTTTTGCATATAATTGAATATTTGATTAATACACAGATGCCATTTTCTGCATATTTCCTTAATGCCACTGCATAGACCCTGCAAGCCTTGGTAGCTTGCCCTCCAATGTATCATTTAATGAAGTCCATTCCAATGTATTCCAAATCGCAGAGGCCGTGCACCTCCACACCAATGCTAGACAGTTTGTAAGTAGCTTGGGAAAAAAGGAATCAAAGTCTGGGATCTGGCTAAACTCATTCAGAAATACCTAACAATGGCTGTTGATAGAAGCTGATATGTGTCCAGAGGTTTTTCATGGGTTTTTGGGTGACACTTTTATAATGAACTTGGTGTTTTACAAGTACTTGGATGGTCAAGGAAGAGAATTCCTGTTGCCTGGGAGTATCTGTTTTGTGCAGTGTTTAATGTGCAAAAATGAACTGTGAGAGGTGCAAGGACCAGCCCAACACCTGGGTTTCACTGCAATGATCAGGTGGATTTTTATGTCTGAACTTCACCCAGATTTCTGTGATATTCTTTGATTTTGTTTTGTTTTGGCAGAATTGCAATGTTCTAATTTTATTATGTGTTCTTCTAAGTGTAAAAATGCTGCTCATGTCCAGTTGCTTCCCTTCTGTTTCAGTGTTCGGTTAATGAATGAGTTCACTAATATGCCTGTCCCTCCTAAAGCAAAGCAAGGTGAGTGGGAGCAGGGGCACAAAGCAGAAGATGATGGGGAGAAGCCCGTGGGGTAAAGATCTGCATGAGGGGAGGTGTTACACCTTGGATTTTTTCCTTCTCTTTGGTGGACCAAGTGCAGGAGTGCAATAAGAACAGTTTTTGTTGAAGGTTCACTTAATTGTGAAGATGCCTTCTAAGAACATGCCCTTTCTAAGAAAATCAGTTGATACTCCCTGTATTTTCCTCCACTTCCTTCCTTACATAGTTCCAACTGTTTGTTTATCAGATTGCTCAGTTCTGCTCCTTAAATCCTGAACATTCACTGATTTGGAACAAAATGGGGCCATAACAGGTCCCCATAGCAGTTGGAGATTGCCTGCAGGAATATTATCCTGGCTTCTGATTCCAGTGGGAAAACTTCAGACATATCTGATTTCTCCTAATACATATTTAGGCTCAGTGATGATTATGGAGTGAGGAATAGCATATTTTTTAATGCAAATAAATGATCTTAAAGGTTTCAGTTGTTTAATCTTAATTTTAAGCCAAGTCTGTTGTATTGCAAACTTGTAGAAACAAGCACATTCCTGAAACTATTCTTTATGTAACATGATAAGGAAATATCAGGAGGAGCTGGTTGTTCCAGTGATTTCCAAACAGTTCAGACATTTCTGTGGTTTCTTTCTGTGAAACAGATCTTACTGGCTTATGCAACTTATTTTACTTGTAGGTCATTGTGTAGTTTTCAAGTACAGTTCTGAGGCCTTGTGTTGCCATTAGGTGGAACATTTTGTCAGGCTGTTCTTGGGGTTTTTATTCTGCAGTGAGCAAAAGTGATCTGTTAGAAATGCAGATACACAGAAGGTTTAAGGATGTGTTATTTGAGTACAAAAGAAATGCAAAAATGCAAATAGCACTAAAAAGTGTTCTTTTATGATGGCTGTTGATATTCTTGTTAATCTTATTAGAACTTTTTCTGTCTGTTGTGAGTTTATGCAGGGTGATATGTTTTAAAGCAATAAGAGTTGTGTCTTATAACTTCTGAGCTCAAGACCCCAAAATTACAATTAAACTATTAGTAAAAAAAGTGCTGGACTCCAAAACTAGTGATGTGTGAAGAGACTATTAAGGTATAATGTAAAAAAACCCTTTTATTGATTATTACTTACATTAATTCTCTTTCACCTTGCAGCTTTAGGTGATAAAATAGTGAGAGACATCCGACCAGGAGCTGCCTTTGAACCAACCTACATTTACAGGCTCTTGACGGTTATAAAGTCAAGTCTGTCAGAAAAGGTGGGACTTCAAATCCTTGACTTGTGCAGCTGCATTGCAGGGCAGTCCTTAAAACTCTGCAAAGCCAAACCTCAGGCTGTGCTCAAATGCCACTAAAATCAGCTCTTTGAGAGTTCATGGTAATGAGGCTTGACTGTCTTGGGACCAGAATTACAGGAAAATCTTAATTACAGGTTTGGCAGTTTGATATGTCAGAATAGTGGAAAAATTACTGTTGGAATGGAACATCTCTTTTTATAATGGAGTTACCAATTGATTTACCTTTAAGAAATGAGCAGTTGTTCATTTTTATGAGGAATTCAGCTAAGACTGATTAAAGGTCAGGTTTAATTTCAATATAAAGAAAAGATAATAATTCAAACCATCCTTTGATTTGGCCTTCACTTGACAGCAACTTTTAATAATGGCTGTAAAAGAAAAGGGGAGAAAAAAATTCCAACTCACACATTAAATGGAATTTGTATTGAGAAAAATGTAGAATTCTTGTAGCCACTGTGGAGCTGATGCTGCTTTGGGTTTAACTGGTTAAAAAAGAGTTTGTCTTATAATAAAACTTAAACTTTATTTGACATAACTTTAGACTAAAGTAGTCTAAAGTAGTTAGAATAGTTGCTAAATTAATAGGAGAATGCTGGATTTGTTCAGTGTCGTGAACTTTCTGTTAAAAGGAAACCATGAAAATATCATAGAATTAATTGAAAAAAATATTTTGTTCAGGGCAGGCAAGAGGATGCTGAAGAATACTTGGGATTTATCCTTAATGGACTACATGAAGAAATGCTGACCCTCAAGAAACTTCTCTCCCCACATAATGAAAGTTCGTGAATTTTTTTTTCTTTTTTAATAGGAAACAATTAATTTCAAATACTGTTTTTGTGTGGTGATTCCATAATGCAGAATAATGCTTGGAGTGGAGGTTGAGATAGTGACAGAATGCCATGTTTTAGAGGAACTGGGACATAAGCAGATAATATTTTGGTAAAATCTGGATACAGAGAGTCTATTCTGTCCAGTTTATGAATGATCTGAAGTGTTACTGGGGTTTCTGGAAAGGCATCATGGCTCTGTCAATACTCTGAATGACAGTAAGTCACAGCCCTGATTCTCCTAAACAACAAAACTCAATATTGCACATTTTTCTGAGCCCAGCTGAGCATTATTTGGGGCTAACTCTAGTTGATCAGTCTTGTTTGTCATTTAGAACACATGCAATGTCAGTGGTTTTTGACTCTCCATGGGAGTTCAAAAGTACATCAGTGTTTTTTTCACTGATCTATAAACCAACTGCTGAGATCTTTTATTTTTCTATCTAATACAAACCAACATACTAAATTATATGAAAATTCTTACTGACAAAGTTGGAGGAGAATTTGCTTTGAAAGAATTACTAGAATTTGTAGGCTGAGTAAAATGTCATTTTAGTTTATAGAGTCTTTAGCTTGAACCTCCTTTGCAAATAAAATCCTGCAAGCCTTAGTCAAGTAAGAATTCAGATCACTAGTTACCCAATTTCTCTTTAGTAGGGTAAATTTTTTAGGATATAATGTCATACCATATTTTGTTCCTTAGCTGTGTGCAGTTTATAACCTGAATTTGGCACAGGCTGGGAAAATATTTGCTAAGCCTTGGGTTCCCTGTAAAATACCTGTGCAGAAAAGGAGTTGTATTTAATAATGGCATAATTCTGTTGCCAGAATAACACTTGACTTTCTAATTTTCTACCCCATAAATTTACTGCTAAAAATATATCAAACTTTGCTATTTACATACAGTCATCAGTGAGCTGCCTTCTGTTAATACGTGGATGTGTCATGCAGGCAGCAAACCTGGAATATGATTGTTCTTTTTTAAATTTAAAAAAAATAATGTTAATTAAAACAATGATACATGAAAACATTTTATCCTCAAGAAATTATTTGTATTGGGGTTTTTGTCATTTGTATTGGGTTTTTTGCCTTTCAAATCCTTTATCTGGTTGGATGTTATTTGTTTTTTTCCTTGGTCACTTGAAGAAGTGTCGGTGTCCAACGGCCCCGAGGCTCAGAGTGTTCCCAAGGAGGAGGAGCAGGAGGAGCAGGGGGAAGGCAGCGAGGATGAGTGGGAGCAGGTGGGACCCCGCAACAAATCCTCGGTCACTCGCCAGGCTGACTTTGTCCAGACTCCAATCACTGATATTTTTGGTGGTCACATAAGGTACAGTACTTTTTCCTACAAGTTCTTGACTTGCAGTGGTTGAATCTTTTAAAATGTCTTAAATGAGCTCACTGTTCTGAGATCCCAAGCTCTGAATTGCATGTGGAAAAGGAGTTTGGAATATTTATGCTTTGAATATTGTCTTAAGAATTCCAAAGCATTTTAGAGCTGCCTAATTTTTATGACCTCTGAGGAGTCTCATCTCATGTTATAAATAAGGATACTGAGAGAGAATGAGATTCATAGGGTTGAATCTTGACAGCAAAACAATGAACTAAAACATAAAACTGAATTTTAGGTTATTCAGACCCTTCATGCTTCCCAGAGAAAGATGTGTTTAATAGTAAAGAAATGTTAAAGGCAAAAGAAGTCTGGAAAAATGTAAATTGCTACAAGATGGTACTGGAATGAAAAGAATGTGGCATATCACTTCTGTGCAGGTCTGATACCAGACAAAGGCAGAAAGGAGAATCTGAATATTTTTTGGAAAGGAAGCCTCCTGACTTGTTTGGACAGATGTATAATTTAAAATGAAAGCAAAGGAAACACTTGCTAAAAACATACAGCAAAACAAAACTGCTAGACTTGAAGAATTATTTTTAAATTGGAGACAGACACTTAATTGCTGGTGTTTGACTCTCTGTGTTGCCAGATATTGAGTCTAGAAGTGTGAATAATGTGGGCTAGTGCCTTCTGCCTTGGAAATGCTCTAAAATTGTTTATTCTTCTGGGTTTTGAGCCAGACAGCTGGTAAATAAAATGATATTTTCCATAGAATTTGGCAGACAGATGTTTGTACGTATTGATGGAGTCCTGCATCAATGCTTCACATACCCAAGGTGCTGTTAATACCCCAGATATATTTACCAGAATTTGTCACAATTGTTTAGATATCTACGTGATTCCATCAGTTTTTCTGTTAAAAATGCTGAGATGATGCAGTTTTCTGTAGAAGTCCACAAAAAATGATATAAAGCGAAGGTAATACTGGAAAAAGGGAAAACCTTGCACTGAGCAGAAGAACCACAGGGTCCAATCCAACATCTGCTGGCACCACATCCACTTTATTTACCCTTCACACCAGGGCACAACTCACCACAGAAACAGCATCCCCTGGGATGTTGGAAAGCTTCATCCTCAGGGGTGGAGATAGGAAGGACTGAATATAAACTGCCAGTAGAATTCCACTAAATGAAAGCTTCAGAAACTGGAAAAACCCAATGGGAAAAGCAGTGAGGAAAAGATGATTTAAATTGGCATCTTTTGGCTGGGGAAACTTCAGGCTTGGGAAGTTTTAGGCTGTCCTTTAGAGGCTTGAGTCTATTAAATGTCTATTTAGGCTTAATTACTTAAAAACCCCAGCCTATAAAGCCTTTCTAAGGAACATGAGGGTTAAGTGGGAAAGTACAAAGTTTTCCTGGGAATTCTTGCAATGCTTGAGTAATTTTTCATTGAAAATGATGCATTTTCCCATGTCCAGCTGAGATTTGTAATTATTGTAATTAGGGGAATGGTTACAGAGAAATCATAGCCCAGCAAAGGTTTTGCTGTCAAATCAATGTCTGCTTATCTTGTGAAGAAAATATCCTGAAGAGGTGTTACAAAATAATTTCTGGTTTTTAAAACAAAGGTGCTGCAAAGGTTCATGCATTCTCTTCCCTCTAAAGGATATATATTTGCCAATATTAAGCTGCACTGGCTTTGTGTTGGTGCTTCAGAGCTTTCCCTGAGTAAAAAGGGCTCTTTTGATTATTCTGAACATTAAAATTAACCTGAATATTAACATTTCCTTCCTGACCTGGAAATATTCCAGCGTTGCCAAATGGGTCAGAGCTGTGTTAGTTATAATTCTGCTTTCAGTATATAACAACATAATAATTTATATACATGGACAAAGTCTGGGTACAGAAAATGATGGGAAGAAAATGAACTGCCAGTCCTCAGTGGAGCATAGTTTATATTTTCTATGCAAGATTTAAGCAAACACTTGAAAATCACTATAAAATTGGTCTTAGGGAAGTGAGTGAAAAAATGGTATATTTTTATTGGTGAATCTGGAATCAGCTGTGATTTTTACAGTAGAACACAGATAAGCACTGGCACTTTGCACTTGTGAAGAGCTGTTGGAAAACTAAACTAACAAAAAGAGCCAGGAGGTGAATATTTTTAAATGCTTACCAAAATTTTCAGTCTTTTTCTTTAAACTTTGGATCCAGTAACTTTGCATAAATAAAACAATTCAGTTGCAATCCCATTCAGAATACTCTTTGTAGATGAAAATCATTTAAATTGGGGTAAGTTGTTAAAACTTGATGTTTAACCTTTATATTTGTATGTGTTGCCTTGAATTAAATATAAATTGAGTTACTTAAGTAACTCATTCTTCCTTTAAGGTTCTGTCTGGTTGAAAACCACTCTTTATTACATTTTGATTTCTTTTTTTCTCCACAGATCTGTTGTTTACCAGCAGAGTTCCAAGGAATCTGCCACGCTGCAGCTTTTCTTCACCCTGCAGCTGGACATCCAGTCGGACAAGATCCGCACCGTGCAGGATGCCTTGGAAAGCTTGGTGGCAAGGGAGTCTGTGCAGGGCTACACCACAAAAACCAAGCAAGAGGTGTGTTCTGGTCACCCCTTCTTCACAGCCAGCTGCTAAACTTTGTGTTTGAAAGGGTTTTCATAGAGCTCTGGCTTTCCAAAGAGTTGTTGGAGCATGCTTTAACAAAAGAGGTACAAAGCTTTTCACAGTGTCCTGGAGCAGTGAGGTGTCAGCTCTAAAGGAAAGCCAGACCTGTAAATAGCTGGGGTTTGAGTTGATGTAATAATTTATTGGGGATTTTAATGGAGACTATATTGTTCTCCATATTAATATTATAGTAATATTATTATTATTACAATTAATAATATAAATATTAATAGGCTGAACTGTGGTAAAGATACATCATATGTTCAATATAATATATAATAATATATCATAACTTACTGATTCCTGGGGATTGCCAGATGCTGTTAGTAAAGGAGCAGCTCTTCAGAGTAAATTCTTTTTATTTTATATATAATACATGATAGTAATAACTGCAATAGAAAAGTACTTACAAGGAGGAAAAGCATGCCTTTGGTTGGGCAGTTTGAGAACTTGTGATGGAGGATAATAATTAGATTTCCCTCACTAAGGCCTTGCCTTGTTTCCTGTGGTGGGCACTAAAGGCATCTCTGAGTGTGCAGGGATTGTCACCTGGGAATTCCGTGTGCACTGTTGGTAACTCTGGAATTGTAGGTGTTCCTCTGACATTCATGTCTGTAAGTTTTCAAAATCCTCCAGGTGAGAACAGGATTAGATAAAGAAAGGTTCATTTCCCTTGGAAAGCTAAAGATGAAGAGCAGAAATTTGTTTACCTTGAATATTCAGAACATATATTTCTCCAATTGTTTGCCATGTGAAGAAAACATGTGCAAGCTGATTATGATTTATGACAAAGATCTTGTTTTGCTTGCCGTTCATTTTTTTCTTTTTTTTACTGCAACTGGTTTAAAGTTTTTGACTGACAACCCAGTGCTGGGTTGGAAGAAATGAGTTAGGTGCTTCATGGTATTTCAGAGTTTGGATGGAAATACAAGCACCCACAGTGTCTTCCAGATGTTTTTTTCAAAAGAAATTCAAATTGAAATAGATGTTTTTTGTATTGAAATTGTAGTCAAAACACGGAACATGTTGTCTGTAGAACCTTGGAAAGAGATAATACTTTTTCCCCATGAGTTTCTACTCAATATGTAGGTTCTAGCAGAATCAAGCCATGTATTACAAAATAATATGCTCATGGTTACCAGTGAAGAGATTTTTCTCAATTAAAAAAATGGAGAAAAACCTTAAGCAGTTATTTTCAGAAATATTTTCTTGTCTTCATTTCTAGGAAGGCAGAACATTTTTGTTCTGCGATTCTGAGCTCGGCTCCTGGTTTCCAGGCAGAAATTTTGTGGATTGTTTGGTTATAATTATATAAAAATCAACATTTAGTAGCAAAAAGTTTGGTCATAACTCATGTTTTTCTCTTTGAATATATTGAGTTCTCCTTGGAAACAACCTTTGAAATCTTCTTTGAAATCTTAGGATTCCAGTGGATCCAGTGGGCTTTAAGTCACAAACAAGTGTGTATCATAAATTAATACTGCAGTAATAACAAATCTGGAGGGTTTGCTGCCAGTGTATTTAATTTTAAATACTTAAATTTAAAATTATTAATAATTTTAATACCTAAAATTAAATGCTGTCAGGTGGAGATCAGTCGAAGACTCACCTTAGAAAAGCTGCCCCCCGTTCTTGTTTTACACCTCAAACGCTTCGTGTATGAGAAGACCGGAGGATGCCAGAAGCTGATCAAGAATATTGAGTACACTGTTGATCTGGAAATCAGCAAAGGTGAAAGATTTATGAACACAATTCCCCCTTCCTCATGGGAAAGAGAATGTTGTATTTCCTACGAGTGTCTCTATTTTAATTTTCTCCCACACAAGATTTTGTCCTCATCATTGTCTGAAAGTTTGGTCATTTGAGTGAATATTTTGTGGGGGTTTTTTATGCTGAAAGATCTTAAAGCCTTTGGCATTCCCTAGGCAATGGGTTGGCCAAATGAGAACTTCTTGTGGATTTATAGAGTAAGGATATAGGCTGCTGAGGGCAAATATGGGAAGTGATCCTCTTGGATCTGTGTCCCTGTCTCTTCAAGACTGTTGCCAATATTGGACATTTTTATCACAAATTTAATTCAGAGAAGTGTCAAATTATTTAATTAATGAGTGGCAGGTGGAAGGAAACTGGTGTTTTATTGAAAATGCAGCCTGAAGGTAGACAATCCATAGTGCAGAGGTTAAACAAGGATCCTTTATTTAACAAGTATCCTAGGAGATACTGACTTTAAATAGTGTGAGATTGGAAATTGTCCAGCATCTGAAGCTTGCCAAAAGAATGTCTTTTGTTTTGAGCTGACAAATGGACTATTAGCCAGCCAGTAGCTCAAATAGGAATAAATAAAGTCCATATATACTCATATCTCAACTGAGATCTGGCAGGCATTGCCCTTTTGTTTTACTTAATATTTTATTTTGCAGTTTTCTTTGAAGAATGTAAGCATGACTTGGAATCTAAAATTGATTCTGTCATTCATTGACAGATTCAGAATGACAATTGATGCTGTCATTCTGACAGCAGGAATGAAAGGGGAAAAATTGAATAGTCTGATCTTTTACTATGTCTTTTTTTCCTTTCATTTTTGGTGGTATTTTTAAACCTTTTGTAAACCACAGTGTTCAGCAAACCTGCAAATTCACTCCCTTGATTACCAGTTATTAGAACCATGACCATTTTTTAAAGGCTGCAGAAGAAACTTCAATTAAATATTCTCCTTTGTGGTAGTGTTGGTTTCTCTGAAAAATAGTCAATCCTCTTAATATGGAATTTCTAATGTGTGGCTGTTTTTCCTCCTGCAGAGCTACTATCTCCTGGTGTGAAAAGTAAAATTTCAAAAGGCCAAAGAACCTACCGGCTCTTTGCAGGTATTTTGTCTGTGTGGCCCCTCTATTGCAAGTGCAGACTCTACACATGGAATTACAGAAACACTGGGTTACATTAAGTGTTTTCTTTTAAATTGCCCTGAAGTAGCTTGTGGGTGTGAAATTCTTGTGTTTAGTGGGGTTTGTTTAGAATTGGGAGATTTGGTTGTGCTGGAGAAACACTGATTTGGACACAGGCTGGGGGTGCCAGGACAAGGGGAATGACTTTGCAGTGCAGAGGGCAGGGTTAGATGGGATATTGGAAGAAATCCTTCCCTGTGAGGGTGGGGAGCTGCCTGCCGTAAGGATGGCATGGGACACAGGGACCTAAAGCACATCCTTGGTTTTACAGCCAAATCCCAGGGCCCTGTCCCAGTTTCCTTGACCTTTTCCAGATCTAAAGATTAATTGAGTCATACAAAGCCAAGATGTTCATCCCACCCCTGCCTCTCGATGTCATCCCATCGGGATTGACATGGGCCTTGACTACAGGCAGCTGGAAAATCCCATTTGCCATTTCCCTATGGGCAAATCAGTCCCAGTCACCATCAGAAATTCCACCAGGGGTATATTTGGGGTGGAGATGTGTCTCCTAGGACACATGGAGACTTTCTTCCCTGTGAGATGGGGAGGCCCTGGCACAGATTCCCATAGTAGCTGGAAGTGTCCAAGGCCAGGTTGGACAGCGCTTGGAGCAGCTTAGGACAGTGGCAGGTGTCCCATGGCAGGGGATAGGATGGGATGAGCTTTAAGATCCCTTCCAGTCCCAAACCATTCCATGATTCTGTGTCTGTCCCACTTATGGATGTATGCAGATTGAGCTATATAGATTAGGGAGCTCCATGCTCCCTTGGGCTAGAGCTGGGGGTGTCCCAAGGCAGCGCATGGAACGAGCCGAGCTTCCAGCTGCCGTTCCATCACCTGCACATCCCAAACCCGGGGAAACCCTTAAACCCCGAGTTCTTTTAGCCCAGCTGCACTGTGGGTGGCATCTCTGGGTCACACTCACCCCCTGCGTGTCCCCACAGTCGTGTACCACCACGGCAACAGCGCGACGGGCGGGCACTACACGACGGACGTGTTCCAGATCGGGCTGAACGGGTGGCTGCGCATCGACGACCAGGCCGTCAGGGTCATCCACCACTCGCAGGTGGTCAAGGCGGCCCTGGAGCGCACAGCCTACCTCCTGTACTACCGCCAGGTGGACCTGCTGTGACCCCACCACCCCGCCCCGTAGAACGCCAACATCACTAACTTTTTCTCCTGTAAATGCTCTTCTGAGTGAATCTTTTTTTTTTTTCTTTTTTTTTTTCATGTTTTTTTCCCCCTTTTTATTCTTTTTTTTTTGTCCCCTTGCAACTATGGGATAGAGTGATAAAGGAAGCTGCCGTTTGTGCACAACATA
Source organism: Hypocryptadius cinnamomeus (assembly GCA_013400635.1). Classification (NCBI taxonomy): domain Eukaryota; kingdom Metazoa; phylum Chordata; class Aves; order Passeriformes; family Zosteropidae; genus Hypocryptadius; species Hypocryptadius cinnamomeus. The sequence goes on from VYZP01058398.1 coordinate 66,164, forward strand.
GTTTGTGTTGACTTTTGACTTTGCAGAATGAAGTCGCTCGGTTGGAAGCCTCGTGAATCACAAAAGATATTAAAAAGAAATAAAGTTCATCCGAGTTAATGCTGAATCCTAAGATAATAAAAAAAGGGGATTTGCATTTAATTCCCACTTTCTAATTGCGTAGTAGAAGAAAACCCTGCACCAGCAACAGAACTTGTAGATTTCTGTGAAAATGTTTTATCTTTACTTCAGTAAAAAAAGAAAAAAAATATTAAAAAAAAAAATAAAAAGCTCTCTCTGCTTCCCCAATAGTTTTTTGATAAGTGGTAAAATATGAGCCGATGTGTATGAGATGGAAATGGTCCTTTGTGCTTCAAAACATGTACAAACTGCAGAGTTGCTGGTTCCTGATAGGAAGACACATTTTAATAATTGTGCGATGAGAAACTGCTTAAGTACACATTGCAGATCAAATATTTGGAGTTAAGATGTTAGTCTATATAGATGGGTGATTGTAACTTTATTGCTATTAAGAAATTTCAAACTGCATTTATGCTTCTGTGTACATGAAATTAAGAAAATGGGCAAAATAATTAAGATTGATATTTCTTTAAGTCTGCTTTGTTTAATTTTGCTGTCTGCTCTCCTATAATGTTGAGTTCCTAATTGTACACAGTTTAGTGATACCTAGAAGTATAAAGTTGTCGCCCATCAATAAAAGTCACAAAGTTGGTTTAAGGTGTGTGTGGGTTTTGTTTTTCTTTAGGTGTGAATCCTGCCCTTGGAAACTCCAAAGGTTTCTGTAGGACTTCTCAAGGTGTAGGGAGCCTTCCCTAAATCATGTGGAGATGATTTTTCTTTGCTTTACAACTTTCTGAAACTTCAGAAGTGTTCCTGTTTTGCATTCAGGTGGAACTGAACTTGGGGGGAGAGGGAAAGGGATGTGGTGGTCCCAGGGCTGAGCACTGAGCAGCCAGGAGAGGGGATGGAATTCCTTCTGTGTCCTCCTGGAAACTTCTGCACTGTTGCTTCTGCAGCAGATGTTTTGTCTCTTCTTCAGCCAGCTGACATTGCCCTGGAGAACTTCTGGTAAAAATACTTCCTTGATCAGCTTCCTGTTGCTTTCTCTAAAAAACTCCTATCCATTATTTAATTCTTTGATGATAGTGGTGTTATGTCCTTATTTCATCATGGGATGGTGGAAGCTCCCTGGCTTGTCCTGACTCTTCTGCCCTCTCATGCTGTCCCACAGGAAGGGGTTTCCTGCCCAGAGCTCTGGCTGTAGGAAGGAGCATCCCAACCCCATGGCTCTTTGGGGTGGTCCTGCTCTGCTGAATTAGTTTAATGATGCTCTGGCATTGTTTTGGATGTCCAAATGTATTGTTATGGTTTTGCTGCTCATGCTTTATTAGGATTTTCTGATTTACAGGTGGTGACTTCTCGTGATTTTGGTGACGTTCCACCAATTTCAAAACAATTTTCTGTGCAGAGCTCACTTGGATTTTGGCTGTTTGCAGGGAAAACCTCAGCTCCTGGAGCTGAGCCTGCTGGAGGATTGGTGCTCCCATCCCTGTGATGGGAATTGCCCCAGAGCCCCACTGGTGAGAACTTGAAATCTTGGGGGATTGGGAGATTGTTCCAAAAAAAGAAAGAAACCAGGTTTTGAACTTACTGTTCTGTGCTTTTACTATTCACATCCTGTTTCTGGAACCTGGTTAAAGTGGTCTTCTGTTCAGCAGAAGTCCTGGTTTTAATTAATTCTGTACCTGTGTTGGGTGTTTATTTAGCTCTGTCTCCATTGTGAAAAAGTGCATTTCTGATAGTGCAGGTTAACCTGAATAGTGCAGAGAAAACTGCAGGTGATCAGTAATTAATATATTACTTAATAGAGGTTACATATGTTGCCATTTTAAGAAATGGCAGTGAGTCATTGCCAGTTTAAAAATCAAGTGTTGAAATTCAGTATGACTTGAAATTGTCTCAGTATCACTTAAAAGTGAATTTTTGCATTTTTTACTGAGGATATTACAAATGTATTTGTCACTGAAGTCCTTCTTCTGCAGTGTATTAAAAGGGAAATAAAAGTATGTGGCAACAGTGATGTGGACACACAGCCACAATTTTTATTTTCTGTATTAACTCCTCCCATTGTTGCAAAACAAGAGCTTCCAACTTTTGATCATTTGCTCTGGGTGTGATTATGTAAAACAAAAACCCCCACACCCTTGATGATACACCGTAAATCCGGTGGTTGTTTACTGAAGTTTAAACCAGATTTTGAGAAATGTTTGGGGTTTTTTCTTAATGCACAATAAGACCTGGAATTTTCAAAATGAGGAAACTGGATGTGCAGCTCCAAAGGGCTGTGGGGAAAACCTTGTGCCATGAGCCAGATGTGCAGGGGAAGAGCTGGATGGGCTGGGGGAGGAGGGTTATTAAAGCCACGAGGTGTTTGGGGCTGGGGGAAGGTATTTTAAGTAGGAAACTGCTGTTTTCCACAATATCCTCTGGAAATTATGTCCCTCAGGGCTGGGCTGGGGCAGGTCTGCTGCCAGGATGGATCCTGAGCTGTCAGCAGAGGGGAGATAAACCTGTAAACGTGCTCTAAATCTGCTGCTTTTCACTAGGAATGAAGAGGGAGCCTTGGACGTGTAGGGGATGTTCCCAACATGTTGGAGATTTGTGCAGCTAAGAGGGGTTTATTTCAGGCTGTCTTAATGACCCAGAGGATTTTTTGGAAATCATTTATGTTGGTAAATGACCAGATGTGGTGGCTGCAGAGCTTGTGATAGCAGTTCACCTTCTTGCTCTGGGGTCAGATCTCCAAAGGTGGGTGCTGGGTTAAGGGTCCTGAACTGTTCCAGTCTGCAGGTGTGAACCAGTGGGAACAAGGTGAAGGGTTTTCATGGAATCCCAGACTGATTTGGGTTGGAAGGGACCTTAAAACTCACCTTGTCCCACCCCTTGCCATGGGCAGGGACACCTTCCACTAGGCCAGTTTGCTCCAAGCCCTGTCCAGCCTTGTTTTAAACCCCTCCAGGAGTGGGGCAGCCACAGCTGCTCTGGACAGCCTGTGCCCTCAGCACCTTCATAGAGAAGGATTTTATAGATTTCAGTTCACATTTGACTTGTACTTAGTGCAGTCAGTGGTGCCCCCTAAGTTTTCTGAAATTGCTGCAGCTCGTGTTCTTATTTCATAGTTTTACATCAGCTTTTCACTGATTAAACAGGACAGATTTATGGGGAGTTGTTTTCTTGCTCATCATCAGCTGCTGAAGCATTTGGGGGAATGTCCTTGAGTATGAGAAGCTGCAGATGGACCTGGGTGGTCAGTCCAGGCTACCCCAAAACAGGAGAGCACCAAGAAAGAACAAAAAGGGGGCTCACAGTGCCAAGTAATACTTGTGTTTGGGGCTAAATCCATCAATGCCTGGATTTCCCTCCTGTGATTTGAATCCCCATGCTGTTAATTCATCTGCTGGAGTAGCCTCTGGATTTCAGCGTGGTCAGGAGAGGGGCATCTCCACCCTGCTGGGGGGGTGGATGTGGCAGGGCTTCCTTGGCTCCCTCAGGTAAACACAGCCCAGGCAGGAGGGGGATGTGAGCAGGCAGCAAACTGGGGGTGGTTCCCCCAAACCTGAGCCTGGCTGTGCCTGGTGCCCAGCCCAGGGGCTGCTGCTCCCCCCGTGCTCTCAGTGCTGGTGATCACAGACAAGCTCCTGCAGATCCCTACTGCCACTGGCTTCTCTTCACCCTGCTCATCCCCTTGTGCCCCCTGTGCTCTGGAGCAGCAGTCAAACCAGGGATCCCCTGCAGCTCTGTGCCTCTCCCCCTGGTCCTCACCCTGCCCTGCTTTGGGGCCATTCCTGCCGAGCTGTGTTTGAGAGGGAAATAAAGGGGCATTAATTCCAGTGGAGATCACGACTCGCTGTCTGCCTGGTCAATTAGGAGGGCATAGGGAAATCTGTGTCTCTTCCCATTCACTGGCTATTACATTAAAAGCCTCTCTGCTAATATATACTTATATATGCAGCCTGCTTTATGTGGCTTTTACCACATATGAAATGGAGACGTTATAATCAAGGCAGTAATAACGAGGAATGATTAAAAGTAACTTCTGATTGTTTTGGCTTTGGTGGAACATATGACCCCAAGCTGCTGACTCAAGACAAAATGAGGTGGGTAAAAATTCTTGTTCTAGGCTGTGCTCATCCCTGAGCACAACCAGGCCCTGTGTATGTCTTGTACAGTGAAACCGTCCTGGTGTATATTAAAAAAATAAATTAAAAAATCAAATCTTTGTAAAGCAGCCAGGTTGATGGAGCAATCAGACAGCCCAAACCATCCTACAGGGATTAATTTCCCATAGGGATATTTGCGGAGATTACAAAATACCAAATTCCTCTGAGGTCTGGAAATTATTTGTACGTCGGTATGTGAGATTTAAAATGAGTTAATTCAGCTTTATGGTAATTGGAGTGAGCAGCACCTTCTGAGGGCTGTGAGTCAGGGCTGGGGAGCTGCATGGTTTCGGGGTGGCAGCCTGTGTGGGGGCACCAGGGTTCGCTGTGTTGGGGTGAAATTCACTGTTTTGGGGAAATTAGGAACTGGGGGGGCTGCAGCATCTTTCAGCTAATTAAATAAGCCTAGAGCAAACTCTTCTGATCCAGAGGGAATCAAAAGAGCAAGAGGAAAAAAATAAACAAAAAAAGGACACAGTGATTTTACAGTAAAGCAGTGCAGAACCTTCAGTCAGCCCAGTTCTGGGTGGTCCTTGAGTTGCCTGTGTTGGTGTCAGTCTGAGCTTTTTTTGGGAGCAAACTGCCCAAACTGCACTGAACGGCTCCTGGCAGGGCAGAAGTGCCAGGTCCAACTGCTGGACCACGTGTTGTTGGTTCCCATACACTGCTTGTTTGGAGGTAAATAGAAACTCTTTGTAAATACAGCTGGGGGAGTGTGGGCAGTGGGGAGAGCAGCCAGAGGGGCTGGTGTGGCTGCACCAGGCTGTGGGACTGACTGGTGAGGACTGGCTGCCCATCTCAGCTTGAAATGGGCTGCAAGATACAACCCCAGTGATGACAATCTGTTCCTTCTTGAAAAATCCTCAGGAAAATGGTGTCAGAGATGTAATCAGCCTCTATGCTGACTTCAGAGGGTTCTTTTCTTTGCTCAGAGCAGTGCTGCTCTCCCAGCTGCCAATATTTGCTCCTCTGCTCCTGCTCTGTTGAACGAGTTTGATAAATGTCCCTCTGCTTTCTGAGCACTGCTGGGTTTAAACAAACCTCTGGGAATATCTTGTAAACTCCCTCCTAGTAAACAGTAAATAGAAGTGGTTGGTGTTTTGCCTGAAGGAAGAAATAAATATTGACTGGTTAGAAGAATGGAAGGGCTTTTTTTTTTTCCCCATGAACTTTGGAAAGAGGACAAGGCAGAGCCTTTGGAAAAATCAGAGCTGCTTTTCTTGGATGTGCCAGCTCCCAGGAGATGGATGCTCCCCTGGCTCCGTGCTGGGTGTGGCTGGTGCCCCTCCTCAGGGGACATCCCGGGGGATGTGCTGACCCTGGTGCGGGATGCGGATCCCACGGGAATCCCGGGGATGCTGCTGCCGCGACACACGTTGTTACTCACGATAGTGGTTTGGGTTTTCCCTGTTTGTTTACTTCGAGAAAAAGGAAGGAACTTTTAGCTTGTCTTTTGCTCAATCGTTTCCTTTCACAGTGAGTAAAACCACGGAGCTGGATGCCAAAGCTGGAGCTGTTGGGACATCGGCAGAGGTGAGTGCTGCCTGCGTGTTTCACCGACTTTTTGCGTTCCCTATTCCCTGTGGCTCCCGCTCTTCCACCGGAGGAATGTCAGCGCTGGGAGAGCTTTGGCAGCAAACTAGAGTGCGATTAAACTCCTGTTCCCAGCAGAAGTCCGGCTCTGGAAAAAAAGGGGGATGCCATGGGGTTTACTGGAGGGGCTGGAGCTGGGTGGGATTTCCCTGTGAGGAGCAGGACTGGCTGAGCCCGCAGCCGGGGGCAGACAGCTGGCTTCAGTCCCTTACAGGGAAAATTCCTCTCTGGAATTCCCCCTCCCTTGTCCCCGGAGCCCTCACCGCGGCGTCGCGGTCCCCCCTGTGCGGGGAGGATTCCCCGTGCCCTGGAATTCCCGGCTGCGAGTCCGAGACTGTTGGGACAGCAGAGCGAGCACTTTTATAGGATCAGGGCTGCTCTCCTCCTCCTCCTCCTCTTCCCTCCCGCCTTAGGAGGATGGTCCCGCTCCTCTGAGCCCCAATGACTGCCCCTGAGCTGCTGCGATCCCAGCCAACACCCCACTGCTCGTGGCTTTTCCCCCTTTTCCCCTCCCTCTCCTCGTTATTGCTCCACTCGCGTTGTCACAGGGGATGGTCCCGGGTTCTCCCCTCTGCCTCGAGAGCATAAATACCACTGAGAGATCTGTGAAACTGCACTTGGTCCGAGTTGCTGAGCCGAGACCTTGCACATATCCCACCTCCTGAGGCTTATTCCATCCTTTTCCCCCTCCTCCTCGTTTAAATATTTTAGATACATTAATTTATTTTCCACAAGCAGGCTTGGAGGAGCTGCAATTACCTGGAGACTTGGAAGTACTCAGCAAGGTAAGTGTAAAGTTCAGTCCTGGCTGCTGAAATTTTGGTTTTGGGGGTGGTGGGAGTGCAAGAAATGTCCCTTAAGAAGGCACAGTTTTAGTAACTTCTCCAAAAAGTTGCCTGGATGGTGTAAAATAACACAATACTGTCTGAGCTTCCCTGCTGTGTGCCCTGCAGAGTTTAATGCAAGATTAACAAGCATTAATCTGCAATGAATGGGAGGAGTTTGCAAGTACAGGAGTGGATTTCTATGCAAATAGAAAATATCCAAGGGATGCTGTTGCAGTCCCCAGAGCTGATACCTGTGGGCACATTTGTGTGCTCCAGGCTGCCTGTGTTCATGCAGCTCTGCTCTCAAGCCCTGTAGGAAAGGAATTTCAGCATCACCACGTGTGGTGTCTGTTACTAGTGGGTTCTCCATGTGGTTTTATGTAGAAACTCACCCACTTGGGTTCTGTGGGAGTGGACTGAAATGGAAGATCCAGATGTTTTAACCCATGGCCTTGAAGATGCTGAATCTGTGGTGTGTCCAGTGCAATGTGTCACTGTTGTCCTGTGTCTAGGAACTTGTCATCCTCCTTGTCTTTGGAAGCCAAGACAGTTCTTCAAAGCTTGGGGTGTGTGCATCCCAGGGACAGAGACAACCTGGGGTTTAGTGCATCACCTTGTGGCTTTATCCCTGGATTTCTTTGCACAGGTTAAAGCTGATCCCAGGCCAAAAGCTGATCCCAGGCTAACTCATCCTAGATCCCAGGCTAACTCAGGTTACAAGCTGATCCCAGCTCAGTTTAGAAGCTGATCCCAGGCTAACTGCCCTCTGCTTCACTGTTTTAAATGCTCTCCCAACATCCTGAGCTAACTTTGCATTTTCCTTCCCTGCCAGCTGGTGCCATGTGTAACTCCACAGGCCCTGGGATGTTTTAGCTGCAAATGTCAGCCCAGGAGCAGGAGCCCACTTGTGTGCTTCACCAGGGAGGCAGTCAAAGCTCAATGTCCCTAAGGAACAAGGTGACATGGGGACATGAAGGCAGGATCAGCCTGCATGTGGCTTTAGCAGTGTCTCTGCCAGGCTTTAGATGCGACAGCTCTCCTGCTTTCCGTGCAAAGCAGACACCATCCATTAGCTGGGGAAATAGCTTTCTAAAAATAATCTTTCCCTAAGTCCAGTGCTGCACTTTAACTCCCTCAGACCCCAGAAGAAGGCCTCCCATTTCTTCCCACTTTGGACAGGCTTTCCAGCATATTCAGGAGTCCTTTTCTGCTGACTCAGTCATTTCTGATGGCTCCCAGATGTTCACCTGGCACCAGTGTCAAGGGCCTGATGTGTTTCAAGGGAGGCTGTGCTCCTCTTGAGCCCTTGAAATCAACAGCAGAGGCTTCCTCAGCTGACTGTCAGCTGATAATTTTCTGTGAATAATGTCAAGCCCCAGCTCAAAGGCAATGTGATTTCAGCCTCCCTGGGTGAGGCATTGCCCAGCCCTGCAGGGCACTGGGACAGCCTGGGCTGGAGCACACACGTCCCAGTGTTTGCACCTGGGCATGAGGATACTGAGAGGCAGATGGATGGATATCTGAAATCTGTGACAGCTTTCTGAAACGTGAGCATCTTTCAGCTGCTTTCAATTCACCTGGCCAGGGAACTCTCTGCTCCCTGTCCCCCTCTGATCCCTTTATCCTTCCTTGGGATGCTCAGCGCTCCTCACCTCAAGCCGAAGCAGAGGAGGGGACTTGCACACCCCGAGTGAAATAGAAGATTAAGCCAAAGTGACCTAATTTTAAAGAGGTGCTGGTATCCCTTTGCTGGCAAGTGGGACCCAGGGAAGCACATCCCGAGGAATAAAGCACCATCTGTTGGGAGGTTTTGGCCACCTCGCCAAGCCAGACGCGCTGGCCTCGCTGCAGAGCCGTGAGCGGAGCAGCTCCTCTGGCTCTCAGATGCTACAGCTGATTTTTTCAATGCCCTTTCTGAAAGTTCAGTGTTTGCCTTAGATGGGTGGTGGATTTAGGCTCCTGTTTAGCCAAGGGCAGGCGGCCAAACGAGGGGTGCAACGGCTCCCTCTGAGCGCTGGCTGTTCCTGCAGGGAGAGCGGCCGGGGCTAAATGGCCACATTGTGAATGTGGCATTGCAGCTATTTTTAAACTCTCAGGGAAGTGCCTCAAAGTAGGAATTGTTCCCTGAATTTGGGTCAGACAGTCTACAAAAGCAACTGCTCCTTCTCCTCTACCCCTCTGTAGCCGGGTTAGAAAGTCAGGCTCCTGCCTGGGGGGAAGCGAATGCCGCAAGCGGGGCTGAGAGGAGGATGAGGTTAAAGGAGTGTTTGTCCCCGTGCCACCGAGCGTCCTGCCCTCCAGGTGTGCCTGCAGCTGGGGACAAGGCGTGTGTGTTCGCCTTGCTCTGCGGAGCAGGAAATGATGAGAAGCTGTTACCTAAACGGAGCAAATTACATCCTGCATTGTTGTACCCAGGCAAAGGCTTAATGCGCTGCCTGGAGAGAGGCTGAGGGCAGCTGGTTTTCATCTGCCTCAACGTTCAGTCCAAGAAAGAAGCCTCAAGCAGGGACTCTGTGTCTTTTGTGCAGTCAGCCAACAAGTTTTCGGGGGTTCTCAGTGTTCTCAGAGGTTTTTTTTGGGTCCCTGCCTGTGCAAAGCACCTCGTGCTTGCCGCTGTTCTCCTCAGATGCTACTGTGGTGAGTTGGGGGAACAGAGGTTTGGGGGTTTGTGCTCAAATGTAGCTTTTAGCTGGGAGTTAGATGGCTGTTCCCTGCTCTGGTTGGCTTCCAACTCCTCTGGTCTCAGAGTGTCCAGATCCCGTGTCATTGGATGAAACTTCTCGAATAATTCCTGCTAATCTGGGGGTTGTTTCCTGCCGCTGCAGAGGAATGCTTTCAGCGTGGCTTTCAACAGTGCTGTCAAAAACAGATCCTCACCTCGTGTTGGAGACAGGGGTGGGGAAGCTTTCTCCCAAAAATTAACCCTAAGGAGGGAGATCCTGAACTTGCTCTGTCTGTACAGATGCTTCTTGCCCCGGATGGATTGATCCTGCTCCAGGGGCTCTTGGATCCCACTGGAGAGCAGTGAGTGCTGCACAGCCTCCCGTGAATAGCTGCTCATTCAAATAAAACCAGCCAAGACGCTCAAGGATCGCCGGGTGAATAAGCTGGAGCACGAGGGGTGGAAATGCTTGGGAATGACAGGTGGAGCAGAAGCACTACGGAGCAAGGGACAGGGATTAAACGAAACTGCTCAAAGACCAAAGACCACTCTGTCGGTGCTGACGGCATCCGAGTGCCTGGGAACACCTAATCTGGCCGGGGGAGGGCGGCTGCTCCTGCTGCTCCATCACTCACATCCCTGGCGCCGCTCCCGCCCGCCGGGAAGCGTCAGCGAGAGCCCCGGTGCGTCAGTGCCAGCGGGGACCGCGGCTGCTCGGCCCCGCCGTGACATTTCCCAAAAACAGCTGCTCTCACCCAGCCCGGCAGCTGCTCCGCTGCAGCCTCAGAGCAGCTCTTGCTGCTGCCTGACCTCCTCATCCGGCTGGCCGGGGATTTTACTTTCCCTTTTATTCATAAAATAGTGAAGCTCGGCTTTGCCAGCTGCTCTTTGGGGGGATAGCTCCAAATGTCCCCCTGCCTGTGAAGGGATGGAGCTGGGGTTACTCAGAGATGCTGGGCATTGCGGGGTGGCAGCTCCAGCAGGGATGCCAGGGGTGCAGAAGGCATCCTCCTGCATGCCTGGGAAGGGTTCACTCCCAAATCGGCATCCATGGAATTCCCAGGTGTATTAACCTGAGTCCCCAGCTCTTGTGGTGCTGTTCGGGTTTTCCTGCCTTTGGGGTGAGCAATAATTTGAAGCACCACTCTTTTCCAAGTTCAAATCTGGGCTGTGTGACCTCATTGTTGGGGGACAAATGCACCGGGAGCTCCTGTGGCACTGTTCTGACTGCCTGTTTCTCCCCAAATTCCAGACCTGCACTGAGCCACGGGAGTCCCTGCACGAACAGCCACCACCACCTTCATCTCTGCTTCTGCTGGCAGCATGAGTCCTGCCCTGCCTTGGATCATTCCTCTGGGATGTGTGCTGCTGCTGACAAAGACAGCTGAGTGCTTTATCCTGCCCAACTCGAGTCACCTGGAGAGCATCCTGAGTAAATACCAGGATGGGGAAGCTCACTCCAGGTCCAAGAGAGCCATTTTATTCTCAGACAGACAGGAGATACTGATGCTCCACAACAAACTGAGAGGTCAGGTGTATCCAGTGGCTTCTAACATGGAATACATGGTGAGTCTGGAGCCTGATACATTACTTTATTTCTATTTTTTTTTTTCCTAACTGTATTTAAATTTTCCTTGTGGTGTGAGAGGTGTGGTGAATTTCCTCTGAAGTAAGTTTTTCTCAAGAGGTTTCCTGAAGCCTTTCATTCCAGAGTGAAGGATGCTTTAGATCAGTGGCCTGTTTTGGTTGGAAGGGGCTGCTGATGGGTCATCCAGTCCATCCTCTGCATAGTTTCAGAAGTGGTTCCATTATTCATAAAGGAGCATCTGGCCCAGCCCTGGATGCATCTCCGGTGATGGCAATTCCCCAGCCTGCCTCAGCAGGTTCTTCCATTACCTTCAAGTCATAAAAGCAGCAATTTTCCCCCAGTGTTTAACCCCTGCTCTCCCTGTGAAAGCTTTCAGGCTGTTGTGGGGACACCACAGTCTGCTCAGGGAATCTTCTGGTGGTTTTTGGGTTGCCAGCCCAATGCTGGAAGTTCACCTGCCCTCGGGCACACACTGATCACCTGAGCTTAGCAACGTGAGCCAAACCTCCACGATGCTCCTGGGAATCTGCACAGGACCACAGGGAAGCAGGGCCTGAGGAATGTGGCTCCCTCTGCAAAGCACTGCAAGTAGCTGAAAAGGCTTTGGGAGTTCCTGGGTGGATGGCTCAGTGCTGTTGGGTTTTGTAGTTCAGGAAACCAAAATAAAAGTTTGGTCAGTGCATTCTCCCACTTCAGAGGGAGAGCTTAAAAGTTGGAGGAGTATGGAATATGCCTTTGCCATCAACAATTCACATGAATATTTTTTTCACCTGATGCCAGAGACCCTACTTTGAGCTATTTTTGCCATGCCATCAAAATATTACAGGGCCAGAAAGTGATGTAGGCAAATAATTACTTTTTGTGTGCCTTTTCCCAGTGTGCAAATATAGTTCTGATCAAAACTAGTTTGACTTCCACCACGTGCCCCTGCTGATGGATCAAGTGATGGATGACTTGTTAAGTCCGTGTTTAAAAGGGTAAAAGAAAAGTAAACTTAAATGTAATATAAAATTGTTTGCCAGCTGTGCTGAAGTGAGGGCTGCAAATGGAAAATCCTGCCTTTTGTGACTGCAGGGAGAAGGGGAAGAGAAGGGAGGGCAGGGGATGGTGGGGAAGGACAGCTGTCCCTCGGTCCGTCCACACCAGCTGGGTTTTGCCAGAACTCCTCTGCCTTTCTAAGAACTGGGGATTGCATCCCTTTCTCAGCATCTCTCACATTATCCTGCAGGGAAGCACTGCCAGAAGAGGCGACTTGATGGATTTCCAGAGGGTAAACACAAAGCATGAGCAAGCCCAAGGTGTTTTGGTTGGCCGTGGGGCTGGCAGAGTGTCCACGGCCCGGCCGCTGTTTGCACTTCTGTGTTTGCCTTTGCTCTGGGAGCTTTTCTAGTGGTTTTTATGGGAGATCGAGGGCAAATGAAAGGGCCTTATGTGCTCTGAAGAAAGGAGCTGAGTATGAGATGGTGCTGCTTGGAAGGGCTATAATCAGCCTTTCATGTGCTCGTGTTTACCCAGTATGACTTGGAAATGCCATGTATATGCTGAACGGGAATTTCTCTTTAATCCTTTGTCCTGCAGAGGACATTTCTCATTTGGACTCGTTTAAGAGGATGGTCTGTCTGTAGAACCATAGATAAACTTTCCTCTTTCCCTTTGGTGCCGGAGTGGAGTGTCACTGGAGATGTGCTGGGATAATTTGTGGATGAATGGGTAGAGCTTGTTCTTGCCCACCAACCTCTGAACACTCCCTTGTGAAAATCCTTTCTCCCAGCTCCATATCTGATGTATTTAAGTGGTCTAAAAGGGAAATGGAACCTAATATATTCCAGGAAAGGGATGTATTTAACTGCTACTGGATGAACTTCAGTTGTTGGACACTGTTAATGAGAAAGCAAGAGCACAGTGAGTCCTATAACTTATTTGGAGATAAAAAGAATTGTTATATACATATGGGATAAAGGCAAAGTGGACTGAAAAATGAAGAAAGAAAGAGCTTAGCTGCTGGGTCTGTGTAATTAATTGAAAGCTGGCACAGGTATTCAGTGCTAATGGAAAATGAGTGAGCAGGGCATAACTTCCTGACAAAGCTGGGCCAGTTCAAAATTACCTTAACCCCTCTACCAGCTCCATGATTGACACTTCCAGAGTGCATTTGGACTGCTTAACAGAGATGCATGTGTGCCAAGGCCAAAACAAACTCCTTGTTAACAGCCCCAGAGTAAAAAGGACATAACGGACTCAGAGGAAAAAGGACATAATAAATCCGAAGGCATGGTGACCTTTTAAGATGGCTTAGTCAGATGCTTTCAGCAGTGATGAAAGGCAGAAATCTTTCCTCTTGTGGCGGCCTCAGAGACAGCTGGATAAAGCAAAATTGTTCTCAGTGCAGATTGCTGGAAGGAAAATAGTTTGTTTTCATGTATAAGGTATGCATCCTTCCTCTCAACTGTAGGGTGGTGGCTTTCCCTGTCAGGATGGGATAGTGTTTCTGTGGGGGTTAGCAAAAAGCATCTCCAGACCTCTGCCAGGACATGTCAGTCCTGGAGTTTGGTGCCACTTTTAGAAGGAAGCTGCCAGTATTGCAGAAAGTCTGAGCTGGGGAGGACAATGAATGAGTAACCTGATCACTGCAATTCAGGTGTCTGGCTTTGGGTTTGCAGGCTCCTTAGGCTGAGGGAGCAGACTCCTTGTGGGATGCATTATTAAATCTGTGGTGTGGTGTGTGTATGCTGTGCATATATTATACATATATTTGCATATATTTTACATATATATATATTATACATATATTTTACATATGCACTGTCCATTCCACTTTGAAAGGCCATCAGAAATTTTCAGCAGTAAAAAAGGAGAGTCCATGTGCTAACCCACTTGGAATCACACACACTCCAAAAAATTTTCAGCCTCTGCTTCTGAAGGAAGCTGAGCACAGGCTTGTTGCTCCTCTGGCTTCAGTCATCTTCCTAGATACTGCTTTGAATATTGGCATAAAGAATTCTTGCAAATATAGCTGGGAAAGTCTGAAATCTCTTTCCCCCCCACTATTTATTGCTCTGAAACAATTCCAGCTCCTGACCGCATTCGCGTCTGAGAAGCAAGAGGCAAATAACTGCTCTAATTTAGATGGGACGGCTTTGTAATCTGATGCCTGCAGAAACGAGCTTCTCCTCATGCAGCAAAAAGCTGTGCAGAGATGGAGCTCCTTCCCAATTACCTGTTAAGTGTCTTTCGTCCGAGTTCATTTATTTTATCCGCAGGCATCAAAGGAAGATACAATGCGAACGCTGGCATGAATTTCCATTCAATAGCTCATTGCTCAGGACGTCTCTGCATTAAATTAGGAGATTTGGAACATCTCCGGCTCTGGAGCTGCAGGGAATAAAGCTGGGTAGGAAGTCTGAGGAGCTCGGAGTGCAGAACATCTTGGGAGAGTTTCTGTGGCTTTTGTGCTGGATGGGAGGGCAGCCGTGGCCGGTCGTTGCTGAGCCCACAAAGTGGGAAACCACAAAAAGCTGTGTCTGGGCACTGCTAGGAGAGGCTGCCTGAGCAGAGGGTTGGGGATGTGTGGTGGGTCTGATCCCATCACTTCCAAGGAGCTGGAGGGCTGAGAAGGAAAATGGTTTTGTTCCCTGTGTCAGAGCTGTGTCCACACAGGGTTTTGCAGGTTCAATTTGCTCGGTCACTGCTCAGTCCAAAGCCAAGCTGGTGAGACTGGGGCAGCTCTGGGATGCTGCTGGAATCTGGCTTGCTGAGAGTGCTTCCTGATAAGCTGTTCTGGGAGGCCTGGGCTGTGAGCTCAGTGAGATGAGGTCATGTTTGCCTCACTGAGATAGTGGAGACGCACCAAGTTCCAGGAGACACTGTGTTCTCCTGTAGTCTTACCCAGGGATGCACAGTCCTTCCCCATCCCAGCTATAACTGCCTGAGACTGTGTGCAGATATGCTCAGAATGAACACTGCATGGTTTGTAAATGTGTTTGAGAGCCTGGATGCCCTGCAGCCCTCCAGGCTCTGACAGGTCCTTTGAAATGTTTGAGATCAGAAGTTGCCTTTCTTCTGGAGAAGACAAGACTTGGAAAGAGCAGCTGGTTGTGATGGTAAATGTCCAAAGAGGACAGTCTCGTGCTGGCATGTGGATGGGCTGGATGCACATTACAAGACCTCTCTTCTCTTTGGTTTTATTTGTAGGAATGTGCGGTAATATTTTAATCCCAACGAATTATCCTCCAAGGGCTGCTCTGAATAGAGCAGCTGCCAGTAATTACACAATGAATTCAGGGCACTGGCTGCTGGGCCCAGCGAGTCTGGCCTTTAGAACAAATGCTCTCCTGGGCAGCAGAGCCAGCAGAGCTGCTTTCCTGTTTGCCTTTGTGTCATGCTGGAGCTCTCCTTTGGCTCAGAACTGTGTGATATTCGATGAGCAGTGATCTCACCCCAGCATCCTGCCCTCAGTGGGAACAGAAATGGGATTTGTCACTTCTAACGTGATGCCTGTTTCAGTGAGAGTGGAAAAAGCTTAAAAAACCCTGGGACATTGCCACCTCTGATGTATTTGACTGGATCCACTGGTGGACTCTGGTTTACTCTGGAAGGAGAAGGGGAGCTGAGACTGAGAGCCTCAGACCCACACTCCTTGATTAGGAGCTTGGATCAAAGATCTCCAGCTGTGTGGTGGTGGAGGTAGTGGAGCTCTCCACTGCTGGAGTTCCCCTGGGTGGGAAAGCCTGGAGATCTCCCAACAGTAAGGACAATGGATGAGAAATCATGCTGAAATGCATCGAAGCACTGAGTGTATGTCAGAACTCTTGCAGGACTCAGCAATATGTGTTATGTTGGAAATCATGGGATCTCAGAAATATGTGTCATGTTGGAGATCATGGGATCTCAGAAATATATCTCCTGTTGGAGATCATGGGATCTCAGAAATATATCTCCTTTGGAGATCATGGGATCCCAGAAATATATCTCCTGTTGGAGATCATGGGATCTCAGAAATATATCTCCTGTTGGAGATCATGGGATCCCAGAAATATATCTCCTTTGGAGATCATGGGATCTCAGAAATATATCTCCTTTGGAGATCATGGGATCCCAGAAATATGTGTCATGTTGGAGATCATGGGATCTCCAAGCTTGAATTTTAATTTTTAATTTTTTAAAACATATTAGAAAACCAACTGCCAAGAACATCTTGTGGTTTAGGGTGGATGGTCTGGATGCGTTCTTGAGGTCTTCCCACGTGGGTTTGTGTGTTTTCTGACGAACTGAGTGAAGCATTTCCTCAGAAGCATGGCATCAGCTGGGGAAAATCATAGACCCTTCAGTGCCCTGCACTTTCATGGCAGGGGAACATGTTGAGAAATGTGATTTTAGCACAGAAATGTGGTGGCTTCACCAGGGCAGGCCAGAAATAGGGGGGNTAGAGTCATTAACCCATTCAGGAAAGCTGACATGAAGGCTTCTAAAGGGATTTTCCTCACTACTTAAGGTGAAATTTGTTTAGCCCCTGTTTTTAAGCTTGTTATAGGTTAAACCTGCTTTGCACAGTAAACATTTTGTACTTGCTCAGGAGCCCTGAGCATTTTCCCCACATTTCCTGGGTGGAAGTCCAGTTATCTTTGCTGCAAATCAGGTAGAACTTGGTGGAAAGCAAAGGAAATTTGCTGGTGTGAAATTAGCCGGATGTAAAAATTGGGCCCATTTTAATGTTTGGCAAGTGGAGTGGTTAAATAATTGGAAACAGAGTCAAAAGATGGTGCTGTTCTTGGCTGTCCTACAAGTGCTCAGGATGGCCATGGGTTCCTGATGGAGGAAGATCCAATCTTGCTCCCTTTGAGGTCCCTGAGAGGAAAGAAAAATCAGATTTATCTCAGCTTTTTCAGGAACAGGCCATAACTTGATTGCCTCCATTTCCTCTCCTGTAAAATAGGATTCGGAAAGTATTTGCTTCATGACATCATGAGATGGATGTTTTTAAAATACTTCTAATGAGTGATTTTTAATGAAAAGTTGGCTGAAAGGATAAGCTCCAGTTGGTAATGATATCATTTGGATTTCTGGCAGCTTGCTTGGTGTGAGCTGTTGAAAGCAATCAAAAAGCAGTGGGTTTGGTACAGTTTGCAGCCCACTGTGGGTAAAGTGTGTATGAGTTTATACAGGTAGTTTTGACACATTTGTGCCCCCCAAACAGCATCAGCACTGCCTCAGACTGTGATATCTGAGGCAGAGATTACACACAGGGTACAGGGGGCTTGGTGCAGGGGAAAATTTCTGCCAAAAAAAGGTAGGATAGGAGTGCAGTGCACCAACTACTCCACACCAGCTCCTGGTGGGGTGTGGGTGAGGAAAAGCCCACTCACTTTCAAAGGTCTCACAGTATTGGCTGTGGGTTAACTTCCAGATTTAGCAAATTGCCCCCTGGTAAAATAGGTACATGATGGCTTTTGGTTTAAGGTGTTTGGCAAAGCCTAGCTTGTGTTTACTTTCAAAACACAACTTTCCGCCAAACTAGAAGTTATTTTGTAGTTGAGTGGAAAAGTGAGAGGGCATTTCAGGTCAGCAGCACTTGAGGATCATGTCAAACCTATAAATAATACAGAGTCAGGTCAGGCTGTGAATCTGAGGGAAAAAATCATAGAAACACACAACAGTTTGGGTTGGAAGGGACCTCAAAGATCTTTCCAATTCCAACTACCCTGCCACGGGCAGGGACATTTTCCACTGTCCCAGGCTGCTCCAAACCTTGTCCAGCCTGGCCTTGAGCACTTCCAGGGATCCAGGGGCAGCCACAGCTGCTCTGGGCACCCTGTGCCAGGGCCTGCCCACCATCACAGGAACAATTCCTTCCCAAAATCCCATCTAACCGCTCATCTTCAACATTTAAAAAAAAACTTTTTTTTTTTTAAATTTGAAGACTTCTACCAGAACATCCTGATTCCAGCTGCCTTTTCTCCCTCAGGTATCGATCTCCAGCGTTCCATGTGCAGTCCTGGTATGATGAAGTGAAAGATTATACCTTCCCATACCCCCACGAGTGCAACCCCTGGTGCCCAGACAGGTGTACAGGTGCCATGTGCACACATTACACCCAGGTAAAGGACTCCAAGGGCTCTGTACCCACACTCCCCACATCCCCCCATGTCTGGACTGGGGTAATTTGCTTATTTTCAATAACTACATTTCCCTTACAGATAGTCTGGGCCACCACCAACAGGATTGGCTGTGCTGTGAATGTCTGCAAGCAGATGAATGTGTGGGGAGAGATCTGGGAGAACGCTGT
Source organism: Hypocryptadius cinnamomeus (assembly GCA_013400635.1). Classification (NCBI taxonomy): domain Eukaryota; kingdom Metazoa; phylum Chordata; class Aves; order Passeriformes; family Zosteropidae; genus Hypocryptadius; species Hypocryptadius cinnamomeus. The sequence goes on from VYZP01058398.1 coordinate 84,336, forward strand.
CTACCTGGTCTGCAACTACTCCCCCAAGTAAGGCAGAGCAGCTGGGCTCTCTCCAGCTCTCCCAAAACTGGCAGCTGGCTTAACTAGCCCTGGGGAAGAGATTTCAGGCAGTCTAGACTGGTGGTTGTGGCTTTAAATTTTTTTCTTTAGACAGCAGCACAGGGCTGGTTCAAAACTACAGAGTGCTGCCTGGAAAACTGAATGAGAGGCTGGGGCCAGGCTGGAGCTTTGATGTTCCTGCCACGGGAAGGGAAAGGAGGAGCAGGAGATGACCAGGATGGAGCTGGCGTGTGCTGCTGAGCAAGGCTTGCTCTCTGCTGTCAGAGGGTGGGAAGGGATGGGGTGGTGGTGAATGCCAAAAAAACCCTGAAATAACTGCAGCAGTCAAGATTTCACTAGCTCGACGGTTTGATTAAATTTCAAAATGAAAATCATATTTCTTGCCTACTACATCCAGGAGCAGTTTACTACCTGGCAGTGGCAGTTAAGATTTTCTGGTTTAATGGCTAATAGGAGAAACATTCCCACTCCAAGCCCTTGGCAATTTAAAACTTCAAAACAAAATGAAATAGGGAAATCACTGTATGCAAACAGAGTGGCTTGGGGAGCACCTGACTTCAGGAGATCACTGCAGAATAATGCAAAGGAAAAAGAAATGTGGGGCTGCAGCTGTTGTGTCCCAGGCAGAGCTCTCTGGGTGGGTTCTCTAAGCCCCTCTCCCCACGTCAGATGAGCACATTTTGCTCCTGGTTTGGGAAGATTTAACAACCTGCTCCTCCTGAGGGATAACAGCATCTCCCACAGAGCCCCCTCAGCAGGTTGGGAGATTTACATATCATCCATTCAGAGCTGCTGGATGGAAAAACACTCTATTTCTGCAGTTTCTGCTTAATCTTTTCTCTCTGGCACTGGTGCACATTGTCCTCATGTAGCCTTATAGGTGGAGACAGCTGAAAGAGCATAACCCAGGAGTTTATAGCCACAGCTTAACTCCAGCTCCTTCAACCTCCTCATCCCCTAAAACTTGCAGGACAGAATGCTAAAATGGGCTGCTGTTTCTGGGGAGTTTCTTCAGCAAAAACCAGTAATTCATTGATTTCTGTTTATATAAGATCCTGGTGTTTATATTGGAATTTAATGTAAAAGCAATATGGCACACAATTTAAGTAAACCCCTAAAAAATGTCATTTTAGAGCTGGAACGAGGAGGGACATCTTTCCTACATGGCTGGCTGTTTAGTCTTTATTTAGTTGTACTAGGCCAGGATGGTGTTTCTGGGTTTGGAGGCTTGGGAGGGTGTCTGATGGGTGCCATTTCTCCTGTGCTCCCAGGGGCAACTGGATTGGAGAAGCTCCGTACAAGACCGGCCGTCCCTGCTCCGAGTGCCCGCCGAGCTACGGGGGGAGCTGCCAGAACAACCTCTGCTACAAAGGTACCTGCTGGGGGCTTGGGGCACCTCTGGGGTGGGGGACAAGGCTGGAGCAAAGGTGTGGAAGCTTCTAATTGGAGCCAGCCACAGCTTCATGCCCCTTTTAATTAGCCATCCTTAATATCCTGACGTTGGGACATGTGGGAAATAGTCAGCCACTGAAAGCAGGAATCCCTGAGCTGCTGAAAATCTGGAGCTGGGATTCAGCAGGTTTTCCTGGGGAAAAAGAGAGCTTGGATGGGGAGAAGCAGCTCTGAGCTTCCATGGGTTTGGCCTGGGAGCTTCAGGGGTTTTGAGCACCGGCAGGCTGCGGGCAGGAGCAATCCTGTCCTTGTTGGGGAAGGAAATGTTCTCCAGTGCTTGGCTGAGACATCCTGGGTGGACAGAGCTTGGCTGCCTGCCCTGCTCCTTCAGGGACCAAAGGTGGAGCCTTTGCCTCCCTCCCCACCTTTCAGGGTGGGGATTCAAGGGATGGTTTTCAGGTTTTCAGGGATGCAAAATGGACGTAGCCACTCGTGTCCCTTGGAAGAGAGGAGGGGGATCCTGAAGGGTTTTTCCTGACCTGTGGAGTGTTTTTGGAAGAGAGGTCAATAGGGTAAAACAATATTAGGGTGAGCCCTCCAGTGCAGCAGTGCTACCCCCAGCATCCAGGATCTCCTGGGGTCATTTCTCTCTTCCCAAGTGTTTTTCTTCCCAGAGAGCTGAGCTCTTTGAAAACAGGGGGATCCCCTGGAGACTTGCCCAAAGTAAAGGCTTATTTTGCTGCCACCATGCATTTCTCATTTTTTATCTTGTGGGGTTTGAAGGAGGACCCCAGGGTGCAGGTGGGCTGCAGCAGGGAGAAGGAAGGGGATGCCCTGATGGAATATGAGCCCTTCAGCAAATTTGTGTTTTCCTCCAGAGGGAAGAGCTCAGTGGGAAACAGAGGAAGGAATATTAGCACTTTTTTCACTAATTAGTGGGGATCCCTTCAAATCTTTATTGTGAGATGCTGTAAATGCTGCTTCATGTGCAGAGGAGCAGGAGAGGAGTGTCCTGGCAATAGCCCTGTGCTGCCTCCAATGGGCATTTTTGATCTCCCAGCTGTTTAAAAGCAGATCCTTGTCCAACTAAATCATCCCCACAAAACATGAACCTGACTTGCCCACCAGTGTGAGCACCCTGTGATTATTTTGAATCCCCTCTTCTGCCAAGATCACCGTTATGAAGATCCCATCATTGCTGAGACAGATGAGACCAACGAGGTGGAGATCCCGCAGGTGGCGGAGCAGAAGCCGGTGCAGTTCCACCTTCCAGAAAACAAACCCAGCAAAACCATCAAGCCCAAGAAAATCACCCCAGAATCCTACATGAGTAAGACACAGCCTTTCTCTTTTACAACTCCTATGGGTTTTGAAGCACCTGTGTGGGAAGTGATGAGGAGGCTCAGGGATTAAGAAACTGGGAGGATGTTTGAGTGGAGGAAAGGTAATCTGTGCGAAAATTCGCTGTGTGAAAATTTCAGTTGTGCAGAAAGCTGCTAGAAGTGGTGAGCAAAGCTCTCAAAAGCAGCCTGTACCCTCTGCACATGGATCTGCAAAAGTCCTGTGTTTGTTTGAGTCATTTCATAGAATCCCACAATGGTTTGGTTTGGAAGGGACCTTAAAGCCCATCCAGTGCCACCCCTGCCATGGCAGGGACACCTTCCACTATCCCAGGCTGCTCCAAGCCCCAGTGTCCAGCCTGGCCTTGGGCACTGCCAGGGATCCAGGGGCAGCCACAGCTGCTCTGGTCACCCTGTGCCTCCCCACCCTCACAGGGAACAATTCCTAATTCCCAATCTCCCATCCATCCCTGCCCTCTGGCAGTGGGAGCCATTCCCTGTGTCCTGTCCCTCCATCCCTTGTCCCCAGTCCCTCTCCAGCTCTCCTGGAGCCCCTTCAGGCCCTGGAAGGGCTCTGAGCTCTCCCTGGAGCCTTCTCCTCTCCAGGTGAGCACCCCCAGCTCTCCCAGCCTGGCTCCAGCTCTCAGAGCATCTCTGTGACCTCCTCTGACAGACTCCAACAGGCCACGTCCTCCTGATCTCAATAAAATATCAATGTACCAAAAGTCCCCTCAGTCACTAACAAATTTAGGAAATATTGGTTTTATTTCACCTTTAAAAAACTCTACACTCAGCACTTACCCTTCGTCACAATTTTTCCGGGTTTTACGGCTTTTTTCCTCTTTATTTCTTGCTGGGGAATATTTCTGGAGTTGTTTGTGGAGCTGCTGGTACTTCCCGAGCTGTTTTCCAGCCACGGTTAATTAAAAGACACTTATTGAGAAGCAAGGTGGGGCAAGCCAGGGGGCCCTTTTCAAGTTTATCAGCCAGCATCTGGAGAATCTGTAATTAAAAGGAGAATGAGAGCTCTGAGTGCAGACCTCGGGCTGTAAATCAAAGCCTTCAGCTGTCAGCTGCACCTTCCCTGCTAATACTCCAAAGACACCTGTCTCAGGTGAAGGGCTAAAGAGGCACCAACTGCTCCAGGCTGGATAAAATCAGATTTTATCTTGCTGCACCAAAGACCTGCAGGAAAGATATGTTGAGGTTGCTCATTTCTGTAGCTCAAGAGCAGGCTGAGCAATTTCCTTTTTAAAAAAATGTATTTATTTGTTTTCTTTTTTCTCCCCAGCACAAGTCATTACCTGTGAAACCAAGATGAGAGACAAGTGCAGAGGCTCAACGTGCAACAGGTAGGGTTTTGTTGATACTTCTTGGACTGCTGAGGGAAAAAGTAAATAAATGTTTACTTTTTATTGCTAAATATTTTTAATAAATATTTATGTTTTATTGCTAAATATTATTCAATTCTTGCAAACATAGGATAGGTTGCACTATATATTTTTTGTGACTCTCTAGGTAGATCTTTTTAGGAAAAGCCCCAAAACCCAACAAAAAAAATCCCCTTAATTTCTCTTAATTCAAACCTTCAGCCAAGCCTGGCAATAAGGTGATTTGGATGATTTTACTCAGCCATGATGACCCACAGTTTCAGGTGTCCAAAATAATTTAATAAATTTCGGCAGAGTCATTTTTTGAGCCTTTTTCATGCATTCCACTGCTGTCCAAGCCAGACCAATAATTCATGGCTTGTCCCCTCCCAGCCAGTCAAGAACTTCTGGTTAAGGTTTCTGCAGAGAACAGGACAGTTTATCACTTGGAGAAAAACCAAATCCACAGAACCTAAATATTGGTCGGGCTCTTAGGGAGGGTGGAGCAACTGTTTGAAAAAAGTAGCTATTTTGCAATCTTGTTTTTAAAACAGAAGAACTACGTGAAATGAATGGAATGACTATTAAGTGAAATAGAGTCAAAGTCTGTTTTTCTTGAATTGTTTTTCGCCACCCTCAAAGATAAATATCTTTACTAGGTATTTGTGCCCAGCTGGCTGCTTGTACAGTAAGGGAAAGATCTTTGGAACATTTTATTACGAAAGTGTAAGTACCTTTTAATAGCTCCTGGATGTAATTTGTGGGAGTCAGTGGGAATGACAGAAATGGGAAATGCCAGCCATTCTGGTGTAATTTGGCTTTTCATACTCTCCGGTTGTGGTGCTGTAAAATGCTGCTAATAAAGATTATCTGTATTTTCCTCATCTTGGTGTTGAAAAAAGGGACAGACTCTGGGAAGGCAAAGTGGTTCCAGACGTGATTTTGTCAGGAATTGTCCTTAACGTGGACACCCATGGAAAGTGAGGGATGAGCACAAATAGGCAGCTCCTACAAAGATCTCTTTGCTCCCATGGGCAGCTGTCATCTGAACAGAAACTTTATATAAAAACCACTTAAATTTTGTAACTAAATAATATTTTAGGCTGATTTGCTTGATCTTAAATTAGTAAGATGATTTATAAATAAAGCATAGCACAATTTTCCCATCAAAACTACATTTTGGGGTGAAGGAAGTTGGACGATAAAAGGGGTTTTTTTTGGTAAAATCAGATTTTCTTTCCTTGTTCCAACTGTTGGTGCGTGACTGCATCACCCCTGATGTGTCTTTGCCCTGGAAATTCTGTGACTGCAGACACCCAACCCCTCCAAGTGGCGTCAGCAGAAATATTTTGGGTTTGAATATTTTGTTGAGAACTGGAAATATTTCAGACTGGTCGCTCACTTCCAACGCTGCTTTTCCTCTAAATTGTATTTAAATGTATGGTTTTGTTATTTAAAAAAAAATAAAAATTCTTGCCATTCAACCAGGCAGTGCTTAAAATAATAGTAATAAAAGAATCTGTATTGGGAGAGGAAGATTTAACAACCAGATTCCAAAGGAGTATACTCAGCTTATTTTCCACTTGGTGCTCTGGTGGTGGTTTCATTTCTCCTCTGTTTTTCACGTAGCAGTTGGGCAGCATTGCTCTGTGAATGAGATTTATTTGATTCATTTCACACCCCATCTGTTTATCTCTTGTCAGTCCTCCAGCATATGTCGTGCTGCAATCCATTATGGAATCCTGGACAACAAAGGAGGGCTGGTGGATATCACGAGGAAGGGGAGGACACCTGCTTTTGTGAAGTCCACCAGGAATGGTGTGGAGTCATTCAGGTACTGCCCTCACCAAAACCTGTTGGTATTATCTTTAAATACAAGCAGATGTTCAGTCATCCTTGTTGCTCTCATGTAGACGCAGTGGTCCGAATAATTCCACTCTGCTTGTTTTTCTAAATAATTTTTTTTGTTTCGTTGTTTTACAGGAAAAGTAAACCTTCGAATGCATTCATGGTTTCCAAAGTCACAAGTAAGTTTTAAATGTTGAGGGGGAAAAAAATATTGTTGCTTAGGGTACTTGAAAACATCATTCCTTTCAGGGCTCTTTTTCATTTTCAGTGGTTGTGTCAAATGGTTCTGTGCCACAGCCAAACCCTGCAGTGGTGGTCCAGGGTGATCAGAACCTTAGAGTGACTGCCCACCCACCCTGGGCAATCCCACCACCACCCACCTCATTTTCCTGGGGGCATTAAGAGGAAGGTAGAGAAATAGGTGAAAATGGGCCAATTCCAGCAGCATCTCCTGCTGATGGATCATGGTGGGGTCCAGACTTCAGCTGCTGGTAGTGAAGGGATGGAAGTTGAGCCATCCATCTTTAAAAGCCTCAGTCAAGTGTCAATGCTTACAAAAACTGAAAAAAAAAAATAGTGGCTAATGTCCTAATGCAGTAATATGATGAAAAACACAATACATGTGAAATTAGTTTTTAACAGTGAGTCATCACCCTTCTGATGGGCATATAAATAGACACTGCCCCACTTTTTAAACAGTTCCCACTTTCTGAATATCTTTGAAGAATTCCTCCAATGCAGAACCATCCTTTTGCTGAGATCCACCTGAGCCTCTTTCAGGGAGAACTGTAGGTGTCAAGATATTTGGGCTCCACATCTGGAGCTGTAGCAAACCCACATGTTGTGGATCAGCTGCTTCTCTCTTCTGAAAGCTGTGACCTTTTCAAGGCCACACTGTAGCATGGTTGTAGGATTCCTGCTGGAGAGCTGGTCAGCCCCATCCTGGGATCCTGCTGCTGGAGCAGCTTTCCTCCTGGTGCTCCCAGTCAGACAAGGGCCTCACCAAATGCATTGTGTGGCTCTGACTTGTGTTTTCTGCAGCAGCCTGAGCTTTTGGGTCTAATAATTTGCCTTTCCTCCTTTATCTTGGCAGCACAGACTCTGGATTGTTACACCACAGTAGCTGAGCTGTGCCATTTCAAAAAGCCAGCGAGCCACTGCCCAAGGTAACACAAATCTGTTGGGTTTAAAACCTCTGTCCTAAGGGAGGGGCAGCTTAACAGAGGTGCTGAGGGCCCTGAATTTGAGGGCTGGTGGGAGAAGAGCTGATCATACTGGTTGAACTGGAGGAGGGGGTTGGAAATGGTGTGTTTCCTCCTGCCACTATGCTTTTCTTGGCATCACTGTAGAAAATTCACTTTATGTTTTTGTGATGGCTTCAGTAACATATCAGCCAGGCTGCACAATCCTGTCCCAGCACGCTCTCATGTGTGAGCGTGCAGCTGCACACTCTTTGTCATTTGCTGGGTTTTGGATGTGGTTTTCCTTTCCACCTTAAAACATGAAAGAAGTTTGTTCTGGAAACTGTGCAGGAGTAAGTGACAGGGCAGGGGGGCACAAACACATGCAGAGATTTATGTGCACAGAATTGAGCAAAAATACAGGTAGTCTGCCTTGAAATGCCACAAAAGACCAACCCCTCTTCTACTGGTCCAAATCCCTCTATTTGCAGCTCTGCAGTAACAACCAAATGTCATCTGAGGGGAGCAAATAATCAAATTCACTGTTGCCACCTGCAGACCAGATGCAGGCACTTGAAATCTCCCAGGAATGCAGCTGGCCTTCCTGTCCAGGCCTGCTCTGGAGAATAAATCTGAATACATTGTTTTCCAGGATTTACTGCCCAGCCCACTGTAAGGACGAGCCGTCGTACTGGGCGCCCGTGTTTGGCACCAACGTTTACGCCGACGTGAGTACAAACCTCTCCCTGCAGATCCTGACTGTCCTGTCCCAGAGCTGGGCTCACTCTGGGGTTTGGGCAGAAAATCAAACTCTCTTGTGGTTATCCCACGTGAGGATGGGCAAAAGGGGGTGAAAGATGCGGGAGCCCTTTTGGTCTCCATACACTGATTTATTTGGAAGGACTTGGATGTGTCACTCCACAACTCCTTGAGTTGGGTTTGGTGAGCCCTGCTACTCTCCAGCACTGACTCCTTCCTAGAGATTTGGTCAGGTCCCTTAACCTCCCCAAGCCTTTGGGCTCTGGCTGTGAAATAATGGTTGCACTTGTTTAAAGCATTTTGGGATTTATAGATGAGCACCAAAGGGCTTTTATTCCATCCTATCACACAAAAGAGTTGACAGACTGTGAAATAATGGTTGCACTTGTTTAAAGCATTTTGGGATTTATAGATGGGCACCAAAGGGCTTTTAGTCCATCCTATCATACTATAGAGTTGGCAGAAAAATACCTCTCTCTCCCTTTTCCTCCTCTTTCTGGGAGATGAGCAGCTTCTGAGCAGCCAGGACAGAGCTCAGAGCAGTGGAAAGAAAGTGTGTGAGCTGGTTTTATGGGTTTGTTTTTCTGAGCTTTGCTTGTGGGGATGAGCAGAGACTTGATGCTAAAACTAGGCAGAGTCATTTTCTTGAAATCTCTTGGTATTAGGCCTCTAAAAACTGAGTCTCAATGTTTTTCCATTTGTGAGTGTCTGGTTATTTTGAGTTTTTTTCCTCATTTTCTGTTTTCCATTGGGGGCTGTGTTCAGGAATGCCAGCTCTCTGGCTGCCCTGTAGCCTGTAGGATCATGGTTTAGAAAACCTGGGGAAAGCAGTCAGCAGATTGTGGACCCCCAGCTTCAGGTCACCCTGGAGCTTTGCAGACTGCTGAGAAAATCCATCCTGCAGGAATCATACAGTAATTTGGAGAAGCAATTTTGAAAGCAATTAAAAAAAAAAACAACCTACACTATTTTTAATTTTGCTCAAGACCAATTTTTTTGGTGGCAGAGCTGCACAAACAGGTTATTCTGGACTAGCTCACAGGCAAATCCACGGGGCAGCTGCCTCCCTGCAGTACCTGCCTCCTGCATGCTCCCACCTGCAGGAAATGGGAAATAGTTTTCTCTTTTTTACAGAGGACAAACCTCCCTCAAATCACCCCTGAACAGGGCCTGTGATTACAAAGGAATTAGGTGAGGAGCAGCATCCCAGGCTGGCATTGCACTGACGCAAAAGGATTAGTGTCCTTTAATGAACCCATTTCCTACTGTCCCTCCTGGGTATTGTTTCATAAACGGGGGCATGGATGGTGGCTTGGGAGAAAAACAAAAAGCAATAGTAATAAAAAAGTATTTGGCCACTTCCTCGAGGGTTTGGTTAACCTTTTTTTGGACTACTGTGCTAGCAGGGTGATGTGGATGTGCCAGGAAAGCATTGAGGTTGGTGGCAAAGCAGGTGGAACCAGCTGGGACAAAGGGTTTGAGGAGACTCTGAATGGTGCTGCAAAAGGAGAGGTGGGGGTGCTGGGAATGCTCAGAAGGGGAAGTCAAGAAGAGAAATAACCACCCCAAGCAAGGAGAATTTGGGGAAAGGCTTTTCCCAGGGAGAAAGGCCTGTGCAGGATGCTGAGAATTAACCCAAGCCCACTGCTGAAGAATAATTAAAGCAGGCAATGAGTTGGATGAGACAAGTGCTGGTCTTCTGGGAGAGCTTTGGGAAGCCAACTCCATGTCTAGTGTGGCACCCCCATGGCCCTGGGGACACCTGGGCTCCAAATGAGTCTTAAATAAGCTATCTAAAGGACAATGAAGCATTTAGCCCCATTTCCAGTCTGCACTTTGCTTTAAAAAGCAGTTCAGGGAATTGTTTGTGTGGAAATTAGTAAGGCTGTGGAACAGGGACCTAGAGGAGACTTGAATTTTGGGGTAAATGAATAAAAGGCAAGAAATATGTAATGGTAAAAGTGGACAGGCCTGGTTCTGGGATGATCATAGAGCCATGGAATGGTTTGGGTTGGAAGGGACTTCAAAGCTCATCCAGTTCCACCCTCTGCCATGGACAGGGACATTTTCCATAGATCAGGGTGCTCCAAAACCTGTCCAACCTGGCCTTGATGCTGGAGCTGTGGGAACAGCCAGGGATCTTTATGGAGGTTGTAAAAGAGCTTTTAACTTCCATGAGACTCTCATTTGTCACTCTGCCTGGCTCCTGGTGTGACATAATCCTGCAGGGGAAACCCATCCCCATCCCTGCCCAGGAGCCCTGTGGAGCCAGGAAACAGAACAACTGCCCCACTTTTGAGATAAGGTTTTATCCATAGTTGTGCTGCGGATCACAGATTGCACAGATTGCTTGGAGATGGATGGATGGATGGATGGATGGATGGATGGATGGATGGCCTGCACAGAGGCAGAGTTTGTCACCAGAACAAACTGAGCTGGGAGTCAGCTCCCAGGAGATATGAACTTAGTGATTCAACCAGTCACACTAGTGAGGAAATTCTGGGTGATTAAGCTCAGAGTCAGAGAACATTGTTAATGACCCACTATCAAGTGTGTTGTCATTTTATGGTGTGTGCCCTGGGGCTCATTTCATCAGGAATTGGTCTCAGAGCATCCCAAGGGGTTCACCATGGAAAACTGTTGTATTGTCCAGGCTGCTGTACTCCTGGACCTGGAAGGGAAGGCCTTATTCTTAAAATATCTCATCTTCCAAAAGCTCTGCAATCAATTAATCAAAGCACAGCCCAGCCTGGAACATGAGAGGGCTGTAATCCAACACAGTGATAAGAGGAGGTTTGGGGTAAATCTGTTGGTCAAAGCTTTGAGCAAGCAGTGGAACAGCAAGTCCTGGAAAAAAAATAGCAGGAATGCTTTGAAAAGAACATTGTTCAGGATGTCTCCCAGCGGAGAGTGCTGCAAATTGATCCAGGACAGTTTAATTTTATGAGCCAGTTTTAGATTTATAGATTTCCCACCACATATTAGGGCACATTTGCTGCATATCTTCCCTTGCTCCTTGACCATATATAGAAGCAAAATACCAAACTAGCACTCAAAACTGAGGGCTGCCAAGAGATAGGCTATCCAAAGTGGTAAATATATATATAGGGGACAAGAGCTGCCATATATGGCTGTGGCAGAGAAGCAGCATCGTACTTACACAATGGGAACAGTTGCATTTGGCACTGGTTCTGTGGTACTTGGATTTTTAGCAATCACGGCATTTCTGGGCTTGGGATTTTCACCTGCTGCAGTTCACTGTGCAGAGTTGGTTTTTCCTTTCTGTCTCCAGCTTGCTGTATGTAAACCCTGCAGAGAGCTGATGGCCAAGTTTACATTATCCCTCAGCCTTCTCAGCTTTTGCTCCCTTTTTCCTGGATGCTTTGGGGGCTTAGTCATCAGTTGTTACTGGTTTGTGCTCCTCCAGCTCTTCTGACTCTGCACATCTGGGATGTGCAATAGAGAAACTTTGGTCTTTCCAGAAGTGTAATCTCCCTCCACATTTGGTGTTGTTTTATGGGGTAAAGCCCATCCAAAAATTACACCAGACAAAGGGGGCAGCCCTTCTTTCTAGGAAAGACAGAAGGATGTGAGCTGTCCCAGATAATTAGTGATCATTTGCCTTAATTAAGAAGAAGCATTTCATTTCCAAGCAACAGTGTGAATAACCTTTGCTGTCAGTAGCACAGAGTTTCACCTCAGGGGTTTCTCTGGTGCAGTCCCCAGAGGCACTGCCTGGAAAGTTGTCCTCAGTTCAGTCTTGGCCCTGGATAAGACAAACAAGTGTGGCTTTAGAATGGACATTGGGAAGGAATTGTTCCCTGTGAGGGTGGGGAGGCCGTGGCACAGGTTTTCCAGGAAAGCTGTGGCTGCCTCATCCCTGGAGATGTCCAAGGCCAGGTTGGATGGGGCTTGGAGCACCCTGGGACAGTGGAAGGTATCCCTGCCCATGGCAGGGGTGGCACTGGATGAGCTTTAAGCTCCCTTCCAACCCAAACCATTCCATGATTCTATGATGATCTCACAGGTGCAGCTCCAGCTCAGAACGATGGAAAATCTGCTTCTCCTCTGTGGTGATGGTGGATCCCAGGGATGGTATCACCCAGGGATTATGACATACCTTCAAGATCTAATCCACAGTTTGTCCAAAAGAGGGACAAAACTGTTTCATAACTGTTTCTCTGTCTACTCCGTTTTTCTTGGTCTTGATGGAATTGATAAGTCTTGTAAATAAAATATAGACAGTGCATAAGTCAAAGCAATTAAATATTTTTCAGAGCTCCAGTATCTGCAAAACAGCAGTGCACGCAGGGGTCATTTCAGATGAAAGAGGAGGCTTTGTGGACGTGATGCCTGTAGAAAAGAAGAAAACCTACGTTGGCTCCTTAAGGAACGGCGTCCAGTCAGAGAGGTGGGATCTCCCTCCTTTGTACTTCCCTCTTCTTTTCCAGTGTTTTCAGCTGCCTGGCAATGTCAGCAGATATCGGCTCGACAGGCTGGTGGCTTGGAAGGACGTGACTTGCCAGTGTCACTGTGAGTTGTGACAGCCAAACAAATGGAGCGTGTTGTCCTGCTCTTTCCTTCCCCCAGCCAGGAGCTGCACTCAGGATGCTGTGGAATGCTGTTAAGCCTTGTTAGGTTTTGTAACAGCACAAGTCCATGTTAATACATTTTGCTGTGTGTTTAACACATCAGGAGATAAGCACAGGTATTTTCAGTTCTCAGCCCGGGTCATGATTTGGGTTTTGTAATTTGGATTTCCGTTCAATTCTGGGGTGTGGGATTCATTTGTATTTGTTGATTTGTGTCCTCTATTCTCTTTGAAATAAGTAAATTAACCTCTTGAGACATGATCAAACACTTTCTGAAGATGAATTTGCCACCCTTGTAGGTATTTTTTGTAGTTTCTCTAGGGCCAACCATGCTGGTTTCAGTGACCAATTGCAAATCTGTGCTTCCAACATCCTGCACCTCCTCATGACCACAACAATCCAGTCACAGCTCATCCAGTCCTTCCTAATTTGAGACTTCACTTTCAGTCTGTTATGTGTTTTCTCAGATATTGGTGTGATGGCACTGATTTCTCAGGGTTATCTTCACAAGTATAGAATTTCCCACACTCAGGGGGGTTTTTGGTTACTGCTAACTCTGTCTGCTCTGTGCAGTTCTTCTTTTATAAAGACCATAAGAAATTCTATCAAGTTTTCTGCTTTTATTCCAGCAATAGATATTCCAGAATGCTTTAGAGCATCTCAAGAAATAAAAGCAGACTAAGACAGGAAAGCTATAGCTGTTAAATATGGGGCTTTTAATATAGATTACCAGGGTCAGCATTTTCCGATTGGATAACTTGGATTTAGGTGAAAAACCTGTTCATTTGATTTTTTTTTTATCTCAGTCTTGCTTTCTCTTATCTTTTATACTAAAAGACAGCTTTTTACTGGGATGGCAAACTGTGCCCTAGCTAAGAATAAATCCCACCACTCTCAGGGATGAGCAATGTGAGCAGCCAGTGCTGATCTGAGGGGTGAGGGAAACCAGAGACCTTCTCACAGCAGGGATGAACATTTGGAAAGTGTTATTTACACTCAGCAATAAAGGAGCAGCCTCATGCTGTGAGATCCACCAGACAGTGAAACAGCTTTTCCAAGATTAAGGTGAACCCTCACCCTTTAGGACACTGGATATAACCCTGGGTAAAGATACACACCCAAACAGGTATGGAAAAAGAGTGCCTTGAGGATTTACAGGGTCTTTACCCTTCTTGCAATGTTTATTTTGTGGGAATATGAAATTTTGTGGTTTTCCTGGGTTTTTTCAGTGCTGTAGGACCTGGGAAGAGGAACACCCCCTTTCCCCATGCACACAGCCACCCCAAGCAGCTCGGAGTCAGAGCATCTGGGGACACCTCTGCAGGTTGAAAAGGAATATATTTATTGTCATTCAACATGAGCTGATCTGGCCATTCCCACTCCCAGCACTAGGAGCCAAGCCAGACAGGCCCTGGGAAACTGCCAGCCTATTTGACAACTGTTTTTTTAGGAAAACATATTCCTCTTTATGCCTGAATCTCTGCACAAGGGAGCACAGTGTTCCTTGGATAAAAGCTAGGGCTGTAAGAGAGCCTGTTGTCTTCCAGCTCCTTTTTTTGGCATTAGCGCTACAGATTTGGATTGAAAACATGAAAAAAAGGTGAAACCATGGATTTGTGCCACTCCTTTATCATCCTTTATTTTCTCCTGTTCCTGGTAGGAAAGAGATAGGAGAAATTCAGAGCTGCCTGTTTGGGTTCTGTGGTGCCTTCACTTGGTTCATTCCATGTTTGTTTTCTTTTCCTCTTTTCTTTGCCTCCAGCTTGAAGAATCCTTCAGATGGGAATGCCTTCCGAATCTTTGCTGTGAAGCAGTAAAAAGCCCCAGGGAAGGTGCAGGTTTCTTTGGGAGAGCTCTCTGTTGATCTCCAGAGACGCCAAAGCTCCTCTGAACGGCATCAGCTCTGCCCGTACCCTCCTTGCCGATATCCTTCAGGGAATTCCAAAAGAAAAGGGGAAGAAAAAACCCCAAACGAAAAAAAGACCCCAGGTTCTGACTCAGCTGTTGGCATCTCATCGCACCCGTGCAGCGTTGTATCTTTTTGTCTCGTGTTTTTCTGTTTCTCTAGGGGCATTCAGCGACCATAAACTGTTCTAAGTTTCATTTTACCAGAGGTGTTGCTACGCAGGACAGCGGTGGCTCCATGTGCCGCAGATTCAGGGATCTCAGCCTGGCCCTGGATGGTGTTTCTAGGGTGTGAAGCTTCTCCTGGGATGGGTGTGAGGATGAGCAGACTCGGGAGTGAGCGGCTGTCCAGGCAGTGGACACTTTGAAATGAGAAACTCATTGAAAAATTGCATTGCTTGGGGAGAGGATGGGCTTTGACAGAGTGATTTTGTGTATGTTGGATGGTTTCTGTACAAAAAAGAATAAAAAGTGGTGTTTTCCCACTGAGGTGACATGCAGCAGCACTGCTGTGTGAGGCTGCTGGGTACCTCGAATGATGGGGTTTGGGGATGTTCTTGGCAGCCAAAATTGAGGTTTTGTGGGCCTGGAGCAGGGTGTAAAACGGTGGCAGAGATCCTCACTGCAGAAAATGAGGCCACCAGATCATCCAAAGAGCACGTTTGGTGTTTGCTGGTCAAACACTCCCAGGTATTTGGCAACCTCTGAGCAGTCAGAGAATTGGGGCTCCTGTTCTGGCACATCTCATGCTATACTCCACGCCATAACTTCAGTTAAATGCAGTGTATTGGTTTATACAGCAGTGCTGGTTGTTTTATAGTAGTTGAGTAGTGATAAAATTAATCTTATTTCTGCTAGGAATGGTTGCATCTGTAGGAAACAGGTTCACTTTCCCTTTGTGGAGCTCCTTGTGGTGTGTGCAGTTCTGAGACTTTAAAGATGCAGCATAAATTGGGTAGATTAATTTTTCCAGGAATTTCCAATTGTGAAGCCAACAGATCCCCACTTTCAGTGCAATTGCTGTACCCATGAGTATTTGATATCCAGGATGGTGTGTTTTGCAAAACTCATAAGGTGCTGTAATGGTGTTATTCTATATTTTTGATATTTTTGTCTTGATGTGCACTCAGATGCATTTCAGAGCAAAGAGAAGGGCTCAGCATGAGCTGCTTTTTTAAGGCAGAAGGATATTCTCTGCTGCATATTGGAAATGAATTTTTATCATTGGTCTAAACACAAATCTGGTGTGTTTTTGATACACAAACATACAGTAACTTCATCAGCCATGAGAAGACAAAGCCAACAGTGGTTCTCCAGTTTTTGTAAATGCGCAGTCCTTCCGTTCAATAACCGAATTGTAATACTGGATAACAAATGGGAAAATATTTCCCTCTGTTTGGCAGATGTTTTACAGCTGCTCTTACGCCCAGAACATGTTTGGTTTAATCTAGACAGATATAAGAGCCATCTCATTAAGCTCCTTCAAAACACAGACCAGAAGCATTTATATGATTAAGTGCTTCTTTAATTCTGTAAACACCATGAAATCAGCAAGGAAATGACATTTAAATGACATTCATCACTCAGTTTGTCCCACCACTGGGATTTATTTCTCCATAAAACCTGAATTTGGAAAGAAACCTTTTGTAAAACCTGAAATTGGAGCTGCTTTTCAGTGTCTCCAAAAATACTGCACAGGAAAGCCACTTTTGGGGTGGATAGAGAGAAGTGAGCCTTCGTGTCATCTTTGTTAATGTAGTATTGTCGTCCAAGGTGTACAGTATTGAACTTTAGATAGGAAAACTGAACCATTTCCTTTTCTTAATAAATAAATTGATGTTGAAAGCAGCTGGAACATATCCTAGAAAAGCTGCTGGTTGGGAGCATTTGAGATGTTGGCAGTGAGGAGAAGCTCCCCCGTTTCTGCCCGCTGTGAAGCGTTGGGGTGGGCATGGTCTGGTTCCAGCCCATCCAACACTGCAGCAAGAATCTGGGACATCCTGGGCCAAATGGGCTGGGAATGGAATTGGGGAGAGTGAGAGGTGCAGTCAGGTTCATGGGGACTGCAAGAGCACATAAAACACCTTGACTCTAGTGTGGGGTCCATGAAAATTACGGATGGAAGGTGATGGAAAGGACTGGGAGGGCTCTTGGAGTAAAACCCAGGGGATTACTGAGAGCACATAAAAATCCAAACAGCTGGGGATGTACCTAGGTGACGGAAGGGGGACAGGGGAAGGGTTATTATTCCAACAGAAATATCCTAAAATGCTTAATTCAAGTTACAATTGCGTATTTTTATCTTCAGCCAACTGGTTTGGATTTTTAGAAACCGATGTTAATTTAAGTCTGTATCTGTTTATTTTTGTATTTGTTGTACAAAAAAGAAATTGTGACTTTACTACACAAATATTTTTTGAGGTCCTGGGTGCTATTAATTTAAACATACCTCCCCCAGAATTAGGGGTGATCAGGTCCTCCAAGGCAGTCATGACCTATCAATGACTTGCAATCTTGTGTGCTAGCTATTCATGAATAGGTGGGACAGTACCAGTTTTTTAGCCAAATATTGACAGATTTTATTTCTGATAACAAGAGATTTCTCAGCCTGCTATATTTCAGTGCAGCTTAAAGATGCATCACGTCTGTATCTCACCAGGCCCTCTCCTCCTCAGCCCCAGCTCAGCAGATCTGTAGGCACCTGAAGCATCCAGGTGTAGCCAAAGCTGATGCTGCCTGGTAGTTCTTTTCCAATAATTTGTGGTTTGGAAGCAATGGCACGGTCATTGCAGAACACCTGGCTCAGCCCAATCTCCAGGAAACACAACCAAAGCCTGTGCTGGTGGGGCCTTGGCTCCACTCATTCCTCCTTTTTAAGACTTCCAGACAGCAGCTGGTTGAGGAGGCTCCAGTTTGTCACTTGTGCAGTCTAAATATTTAGGGCCAGTTCATAGAGTTGCTTTCCTCTTTTTTTTTTTTTTTCTATGAAAAATGGTGTATTTTACTTCCTATGTATAAAAGTTACTTGTAAATTTTTGTGTGCCTTTGCATGTTTTCCAAGGGGCCGTGGTTGTTTATAAACTAGATTTTTTTTTTTTTGTCTAAATACAGAATTGTAAAATATCTTTTCCTCCCTACCCTTCCATTTTCTTTTGATTTCTGAATTATTTGTGAAATAAAACCTTCCCAGAATGAATGCTTCCCTTGTCTTTAATGCTCAGCCAGAGTTGGGTTGGTGTTTAGAAGAGCTATTTGGGATTAATCCTGGGGACTGGAGTGTCCCCTGGAGACTCCAAATGAGATTGGGATGTGCAAAGCCTGTTCCACAAACAAATAAACTGCCCAGTACCCAGGCATCAAAAATACGAGGTATCCTTAGTGAAACATACTGAGAGTAAGGGAAAATCACTGCCTGCCTTTGAATCCCTGCAACATAAGGGCTGAATTAGATTAATGGGTTGGAAATAGTGTTTAATGATTTAGTGCTGCAAAATACAAGTGAGGTGAACTCCTCCCCACCTGAGCAGGCTGGTGTGAATTGTACCCTCATTTTCTGAAAGGAAAAGTATTCAGATTTTGTAATTCCCTTTGAAATTTTCTCCAGGCTCATCCTTGCTGACAGCACCACAAATCAAACCAAGATTTTTCCTGGTAATCCAACCCCATTTGGTTAAAGGAGCAACACAGGGAGGTTCATAACTCATCCTCCAGACAATGAGCACCAGATGGGTTTTGACCAAAAATGTAGGCTGGGCCATGGGATGGAGTCCTGATTGACCAGGCCATGAAATTTGTGTTTTTCATTACCTATATAATAGGATTAATGTTAAATCCAGAAGTATTTTCTTTACTTCAGAGCTGGGCTGATGCAGTTCTGGCTGAACAGTATTTCCCTGTAAATCCCAGCCTAGGACTGATGAGATAACCTCATTATTGCCCTGCCAGTGATTTCTGTCAAAGGGAAGTTTCATGGCTCCTGCATGCTCTGCAGTTCCAAACTGCCCATTTGAATTTACTTTGTGCTTTCCTTCCCCCATTCTTACTGCTGCAAAAATATCACCTTTGCTGGAAGCATTTGGGATGATTTTCCTAAGCAGAGCTTCAAGGTAAGCAGAGAGGGGAATTCAGGCTGTTGGTCATTGTGAGGCTGCCTAGAACATCCCATTAATGGTAACAATTGTTTGGTATCTTATTTGTTGGTGCTACAAGATGCCCCACTCTGTGATTTGGAGCCTGATGATATTTAAGGTCCCTTCCAACTAAATCCATTCTATGATTCTGTGAGTTCTGTGGTAAAATTTAGGTGCTGGTTGGCCTAGAGAGCAAAACAGCAAAATACTCAAAATTTAGGGCTGAACCTAGCCCATCCTTTGGGTCAGCTTGCCTTCCTTTGACACTGTCTCTGGTTTTGTCTCCTCCTGCTCGAGCCCTGGGCTTTGTCCTCTGCTTGTCCACCAGAAATTGGTGTTATCACACGTGAGAGCAACATGGCAAACAGAGCTGTGCCTGCTTCCTGCACAACAGGTATGAAAACCAGGTAAGGGAAGGCTCAGGGGGAAACACACACAGCCAGGAGAAATATTAATTATTTTTTTCCCGGCTGGGGTGGGATTCAGATTCTACTTCAGCTGATAAGGCATAAAGATTGGCAGGTTGAAGGAAAGTAGAGGGGAAAGGAAAGAGAAACCCACGTGGATCTGAGCGAGGGTGGCAGATCTGATATTCCCACATTGCTGGGAATCCTTGGGGATCAACAAGCAGCCAGGCTCTCTCTGCTTGCTGCTTCAGGCACAAATATCTTGTTGCTGGTTGTTTTGCCTTCTGCTGGCTGCTCCTCAGCCCGTGCTGAGCTCATCAGAGCCTATGTATAGCACGGGCATACCTTGGGGTGGGTGTCCTTCCAAAAACCCACAGTCATTTATAGGATGCGCCCTGATGTTTTCAAAGCCATTCTGCAAACGATGGGGTTGGCTCTCATTTACACCAAGGACCTACTTTAAGGCACTTAGGAGGCATTTATGCCACTTTAGGGTGTGGAGAGAGCAGCGTAAAGAAGCCTCAGTGTAAACAGAAACCACCCTTCTATCTTGTTGACGGTGGTTAAAATTGGGTTAGGGAGTTAAGTCAACAGACAAGGTCTGCCTTATGCTGCTCCCTCTGCTCCTCACCCAGGGGAGGGCTGTCCACAGTGTCCCTCAGCCACTGCACAGCCCAGCACATGGCAGGGAGGTGCAGTGTCAAAAGGAATACAGGGATATTTATAGCGGGTGAAAAGTCAGGAGGTGCAAGTGGAACATGAGAGCAGAAAGAAGAAGGGAGAAAAATAAACCCAGAGCTTTGGGGTGTCCTGCAAGGGCTGATTCTGTCAGGTTTGGGCTCCTGTGGTTTAGGGGCTGTGGGTGACCGTGACCCCAAGGGGGGACCTGCCAACACATACAGCTGTCCTGAGGAGTGCTTGACTGATATCTGAAGTTTTTATTCAGTAGCTGCCTCAAGGCTTGTTTCTGCACATCTGTCTTTTGCACATGTGGAAGCTGAGAAAATACCACCTATGAACTAAACCCAGGGGTCAGAGGACGAGTTTATCAGAAACAAATCTCAAAAGTGGCCTAATTTCCCTCTCCACCAGCTGAGCAGGCTTTGTAAGTTTGAAAAACGAGAGTAAAACCCAACAGAGACTGACTGTAGGAGGTAGGGGTATTCATACCATCTTACTTGATCTGTTTGTAATGAAACTATTATTTATATCAATGCAGGGAGCTCCAAAACTGCATCAGTACCTGTGCTGGAAGAAACAGGCTGAAGAATCAGATGACACTTGGAAGGGAAGAGTACAAGGAATAATAAAAGATGGAGACCAACCAGTAAGGCCCAGCTGAGATAAAGAGTCAAAACCATCACATTATGGCCAAGGAGATAAAAGTCATATCAGGTGTGAAAGGATCAGCAAGGCAGGTGAGAAACCTTCCAGCTTTTTCTCCTCTGTTCATGTCTCTGGTGCAATATGACATTGTCTGGGTTTGTCCTGCTACTGCCTGGAAAATATTCATCCTGCTGTGGGAAGTCCAGGAGGAAAGAAAGAGAGACCTGAGGGCCAAAACAACTCCTGAGAAAGCAGGAGAGATCTCTGAGGATGGAAAAGGTGAGGAAGAGGATGCCTGAAGTGTGTAAAGGTGCAGTAAAGGGAGAGAGGGTTCTTCATGCCCAAAGGGGCCCCACTGGGAAGGGATGGCCTTAAAATGTAGTAGGAAACACCAAGATCATTGATAAAGGTTCTGACTGGAGCAGATTATCTGTGTGCTCTTTTCAAGGCACCATTCCAGGTTTTTAAGATTATTCTGGATGGCAGCTTCCAAAATGAGATCCTGCTTTGAGTGGAGGATGGAGTAGAAAATGTCTTGGTGGTCCTCCCAGGTGTTTGTTTCCCGTAATTTTCCAAGTTACAGGAAACCTTTTAATTTTCCTATAATTTTCCAAGTTAAAGTAAAAATTTCATGTGGCATGGGCTGTCCTCTGTTTGGACCAGGATGGTGCACAAGCAGGGACTGTCATTTTTCTGTGGGTGACAGAGATGACCTGGCAGAAGAAGCCTAGGTAAAGGTGTTCAGTGTCATGACTGTCATGATAAAAAAGAGTCATTGTTCTTTTATGTCTTTGTTGTTCAGGTTTTTTTGGTTGGTTTTTTTTGGGGGGATTTTTTTAGGTCTTTTGGCAGACAGATAAATTCTGAGGTACAGCTGCAGATGGACCCTGTTGTGTCTGAGATAAAATAGTGGGGACAACCTTCAGAAATGCTGGCAAGGTAGGGGTCATTTAATGTCACAGTCATATTTTCTGGAAGAATCCCTTTGCCCAGGATTCTTCTCCTGGGAAGCTGAGAAGCCTCAGAGAAAATGAAAACAATAATTATTTGATTTGCTTCTCCTGTGTTTTGCTGCTTTGGAATGTGTTTGGAGATTGTTTACCTGCAGGTGATTGTTTCACTGGTTTCATGTGAATTGTTTTGACTCTTTGGCCAGTCAGTGCCAAGCTGTGTCAGGACTCTGGAAAGAGTCAGGAGTTTTCATTATTATCTTTTTAGCCTTCTGTAAGTATCCTTTCTGTATTCTTTAGTATAGTTTAGTTTAGTATTCTTTAATATAATATAGTATCTTAAAATGATAAATTAGCCTTCTGAGAACATGGAGTCAGATTCATCATTCCTTTTTTTTGTCTGGGAATCCTGCAAATACAATAATTTAGGGCATCCCCTGGGGGTGTCACTGACCCAGGCTGGGCACTGAAGGCATCTCCTCCCCATGCCAGGTGTGCAGCACCATCTGAGCACAGGCTTTGGGTGGGGAGAAGGAGACCATGGAAATTTTCTCATCTGCAGGGTCATGAAACCATCTCAGGCGTCTGAGGGCAGCTGGCCAGCTCAGCAGGCTGTGTGTGCCTTTCCAAAGACACCAGGGAAGTCAGGCTGTCCCAAAACCTTACAGCAAAACAGATGCAGGCAGCGGAGCAGCCCAGTGCTGGACAATGCTCTCCTTGGGAACAGCTTCATTATCAGCAAACAATGATCTCTGCAAATCCAAAGCACTAAATGGGGATTTTTTTGGACACCGGCCATTTTAATGAGAGCCATAAAATTAAGAAAACACCCCCAAGTTTTCATGAGCTCCAAAGTTTCGCGTCTAGACCAAGAAAAGGACTTTAGGAGCCAACTCTAGTTGATGCTGTGGACAGCTCTGGATGCAGTTCCAGAAAATGCTTGTGATGCACTTTTAAGGAGAGTTACTGGAAAAGCGGTCAAGCCCTGTCCCCTTGGCTGTGGGCACGGTGTGGCACAACGGGGGGGCTTGGACTGGAGGGTTCCCCCCTCCCTGGTGTCCTGCACTGACGCAGGAGAGAGTTGTGTGAAGTCTCTGCTCTTCTCTTATATAATCCATGACTTCAGATAAAATTAATGCCAAGTAGCCAAAAAAGGGATTGAGCGCGCGCTCCCTCGCAGCCTCTTCCCGTAATCTGAGCGCAGCCTTCGACTGGGACAGTTTTGCCAGTAAAATCGAGGTTTGTGCTTTGCCCTGGCATCCAGGTTTAAAATTAGCTGTGTCCCAGCAGGGCCATCCCTGCCAGCCTCAGTGCTCAGCCTCCCAGGGTCAGGGCCCCAAAAGAGCCCAGCAGCTCAGTTTAAACTGACCAGAAAAGTTTGTTCAGGGAGGGCTCCCTGGACATGGACAACAGGAGCCTCCGTTAGCTCCTGCATGGAGACAACACTAAAACCTTATAAAAATACCTCCTAAAGTAAATATCAGTGAGTCACAGGTACTAAATATTAATAATTCACACATTGGGAGCAGAAATATCAGCAGGACCTGTAAGGTAGGCTTTTTTAATGTGCAGTATTACAGAATTGAGTATGTGTTCCTCTATTTTTTTTTTCTTTTTATTTTTTATTTTTTGTGTGCCAACCTTTCCCATTTGAGACACAGGCTTGGAGCTGCTCCGAGGCCTTGGCCCAGTGAAACTGGTTGGAGTCTCAGTCCCACGAGGGGAGCAATTTCCCTGGAAGGGAGCCAAGCAGCACTCCTCATTCAAGGGTCAACAGTGGGGCATTCCCAGGGAATTGGAGGGTCTGACTCCATAATTGCAAATTACAGATAAATGAGGGGTGTTTTTTTGATTGATTGACCTTTAGGAAAAAAAAAAAAACAACCCCAAGCCAACCACATTACGTAAAATTTATGCAACTACCCAAACCCCCAAAGCATTTCTGTGTCATTAAGGATCAAAAAGGAGTGAAAGCCAATCCTCATTTTTGTAGTGAGGCAGTTTTAAGTAAAAAGTGGTTTTGTTGATCAAAATATATTTTAAAAAAATTAAAAATACACTGTTTTAAAAAGTGAAATGGCAGTTATTTCAGTAATTTCTTTTCATGTTTGAAAACGTGGCTTCTTAAAAGCTTGTTGGAGTTGAAAAACACTAATGAAAAATTTTAATTAATTTTATTTTTTGGTTGGGGTTTTTTTTTTGTTATTTTCCCATGGTGTTTCACTGGCTTTTGCTGGCTCATGTGGAGACTGAGATGCCATCTGGGTGAAGAGAGGAGCAATTTTTTTGTTGAAATTGAGAAGGAGAGCCAACTGAAAAAACCTAAGAAGTTCCGGACAGAACTGTAAAGGAGAAAGGTTTTTATGGGATGGAATGGAATGGAATGGAATGGAATGGAGCTAAAGGAGAAGTGAAGAGCAAGGGGCCATGACAAGGACTCAAACTGGAGCCTAACACTTTTTTTTTGTGAAATCTGAGGGAAGCTTTGTTTGCTGTGCACTTTGAATGAAAGCTACTCCCCAAAATCCAGGGGATGAGTGGAAGTCAGGATGGGAGGTGATCCTTATGCTTTGAACCCCCTCAAACATATTTTCCTTTTCTTCCCCAATAGGAAATTGTTTTATTCTGCAGTTATGAAAGACCCAGTTTCATCACCAGTAATTCCACGACGCTGTGTCCTGGCTCTGCAGCCCATCCTGCCAAGCCTGCTGCCACTTAGGTGGTCCCAAATTACTTCTTGCTTCCTGTTCCTCAGCTCCTTTAAGCCAAACCCTGGTCTTGGAAGGACTCTGTGAGAGCTTTTAGCTCTGAGCAGTTGATTCATTAATTAGCACATGCATTAATTAGCTTGAAAGGTAAGAGCTTTTCAGTTCTACGTGGCCGTGCAGGTGGAGTTTCTTTTCCAGGAATGGGGAATGGATGCTCCTCTTCACATTTGCTTTTTGGGTTGATCCAATGGAAGGAGAAAAGGGACATTGTGGCTGTAGGGACAGTGCTTCCTACAGAGCTGTGGTGGCACTGTGAGGCCAGCAAGGACACTTGGAGCCAGTTCTCCTTTCCTTTTAACCTGAGGGTCTCAGGGGTGTGGGACATGAGTGCATGTCCTACAAATCTTCTCCAGGCAGATTCTCACATGGTGCTGAAATTGTCCAGAAATGCTGAGGATGCATTTCCCCCTTCCCCTGAAAGCACCTGGAAGGGTTTGACTACAGGCTCTGCCTTCTTCCAGGAAAGCCATCTTCTGTGGGATACTAGAGGATGTCATTCATCCAGCTGAAAGCAATGCAAAGGAAATTTTCTCACTAGGAAAAGACAGCCACAAGCAGCCTGGCTTTTCCTGAGCTAACATTTGGGTTTTCTGGAAATTATGGACAGCGTTCCAGCTTGGTGGCTGGGCAGACAACACAGCCCTTGTCTCTTCCTCTCCATATCAATGGCTTCCCAGTGGACTTTTCTCAGGGAAAATTAGTGGAACAGCTCACTCAGCTGGTCAAACAGCACAGACAGCCTGGAAAACTGCCAGGATGACAAGCCTGGATGAAAACCCAACTCCTGCTGTTACAGCACCATTGGGTCTGTGCTTGGTCACTGACAAGTGGATGGTTCCTTGCAGCTGCTCCATTTGTAGGCCCAGTTTAAGCAGCCCTGTGCTGAGGTGAGGTTTTGTGTCTTCATGAACTGCATCCCATCCATGGGAGCATCTGTGGATTGGTGGATGAGCCAAGGGAGTCATTCCCAGAGCTGGGGCTGTGCAAAGCAGAGGGAAATCCTCTTCCCACCCTCAGCTCTGACCTACCAGCCCCTCTGGGCACAGTGGTTTTGGCAGATGTGAGTTTCTCATCAAAGCCCCACTCTAAGCTGAGCTCTCCTGTACCTTCTCATTATCTTCTGTGATCTCTGCCTTTAATTAAAGCGAGACCTGAGACCCCTGGGACTTGCACACCCACCCCTCTTTACGTTTCCCCTCCCTTCCCTGGTGGCACAGAGGGGCAGGCAAGGCTGGCTGGGCACAGGGGACAGTGGTGGCAGCAGCTGTGGGCACAGACTGAGCTCAGGGAACCCCCTCATGCTGGTGGTGTGGGAGGTTTTTCCTGGGAAAGGAGGTAGACAAGAAAATTATTGGAAGAGGAAGCAAAAATGAACCACAGACTTGTTTTTAATGAGTGTACTGAGAATTACTGTAGATTTCAACATCTGTTTTTACTGGACAGGAAGAGAGTATTGCAAAGGGTGCAAGAGTACAGACCCCCTTTGAAAAGAAAAGCTCAGAAAACCCTGTCAGGACCTCATTTATGGATCTCATAAACCAGGGGCTGAGGTGGTCATTGCAGGCCTGCTCCCAGTTCTGCACAAATCAGAGGGTCCAAACTAGCCATGCAGGACAATGTAGATTTTCTAGAGTGGTGGCATCTTTGAGAGGGTGTCTTTAGAGGTGAATGATTTCCAGCATGGCAGAAGCAGGACAGGAGATTTCACAGACCATGGTTCTGGCTGTCCATGGCCCTGCTGTCCCCTCTGGCATTGAGGAGAAGATGTGGCAATGCCTGCTGTGGGACAGGGCTTGTAATGCTGGCTCACCAATTTTCCAACATAAGGCCATGAGTGCTTCTCCTGATTAGTTAAAGGATATTGCACAGAAATTAAAAAATAGCCAAATGTGTCACAGGAAGCCCAAAGGCTGGAAGCAGAGCTGCGTAGTTCCTCCTCTGGAAGCTGCAGTGTGGATTTTCGAGTTGTGATGCACAAATTGGTCACAGCCACTCACTCTGAGCTGAAACTGCCCCGCTGCTCCTTTCCTCCCTGGCTTTACTGAGCTCTGCCCCAGGCCCTTTGCTGTGGAGGGAGCACTGTCTGGGAGTGTCACATTTGGGTGAAGTGTCTCACAGACGATGCCCTCGGGGACAGCAGCACCTCTTCCCGAGCATGATCACCCTCATTAAACCTCATTAGTGCCAAATGAGTCAGTGGGTGATGGGATGGAGTCACACCTCCTGCTGCAGCCTCATCCTGCCCTGCCACTCCAGCTTTTGGTGTCTGACCCTGTTTTATGGCAGCAGCAGGATTTGCAGGGCAGGAAAGACGGTTCCCATCCCAAATCCAGAACCAAGGCGTTGTGGGGCGAAGCCTGTGATGCACAGCAGAAGAGAGAAGGAGATTTCCAAGTAAGTCTGGGCTCTGGGGAGCAGGATATGACAGAGATGGGGCTGATGGGGTGATCTTTAGTCATTCTTCTGCCTCACACCAGCTGGGACAGTGGTCCACACACTGATTATTGTGACAGGTCTTGGAATTAGTACTTTGGGGCCATGGGAATAGATTTATCAGTATTAGGTAGCTGCTAACAAGACAGGAGGGAACAAAATGAATTTTCACGAAGAGAGACCATGTTTTCATAAAATATATATTAGAAAAGCAAGAAAGGCTCAAGGGAACACAACAGAGCTACTGCAGTTCTTGGCTGTGTCCAGAGCAGACATGAAAGCCTTCATGGTGTGCCAGGTGGTGAAATCAGCCACCAAGAAATGCCTGTCAGCAGGACAGTGCTGCTCCAGGTCAGTGAGTTATGGATTCTGGACAGGAGGGAAGGGAAGAAGAGAGGCTGTGGAACATCTTTCCAATAACGTCAGGGATGTTGTTGCATTGCTTGCAGCCCCCTTTGGCTGATTCACGATTTCCAGGGCTTGTGCCTCATCACAATAAAAGCAGGAGCTGCTCACATCCTTGTCCACCCAGAGGAACCAATCTTAACCAGGAGCTTTTAGAGCCAAAGAAAGGAGCTGGAGCCATGTCCTGAGCCACAGGAAATCCAGCCACATGTTGGAGCTTGCTGGATTTTCCCTCATTGTGCTTTTGCTCATGTTGGATCCCTGTGCCCAGCCTGACTCACGGCTTTGGGAAAGAGAGACATCACTGTTGCCTGCTCAGAAATCCAACTGCTTTCAATTCACCCCAGCCACCATGCTGGGCTCTTCAGGTCCTTCTGTGGATGATTTCCAGCTAAAATTTCCCATCAGTATTCATCAAAGGATGCAAACAACAAACAGCTTCACATTTCACTTTGCTGCTCTTGCACTCTGCTTTACCCCTGTCTTGTCCTCTTTGGCACAATGTCCACTTGCATCAATCTGAGGTCTTTTTGGAATGAACATGAGATTCCTGGAACCTCTCCAAAAACTTAGGCCACTCTTGTGATCATGGAGCAGATAAGCATATTTCTGTGCTGGCCTTTATGAATTATTTGCCCTGAGAAAGCAACTGGGATTTTCTCCATGGCCAGCAGAGCTTGAAGTGTTTCTTTGGATGATCTGGAACAGGGATGCCCAGGATGTTTGAAGGGTTTTGGTGCCTGCTTGAGCAATATTGGTCTGAGGTGTGGCCATTTTCTGATCAAACCTTTTTTTGGTGGGAAAATTGAACTTGTGACATCTGAATTTCATGGCATTTTAAGTTGGGAGTTGACTTTTCCTAGGGAAAGTTTTAGTGCTCTTGTGGGAAAATGAGAGCATGGCCAATTTAAATACTAAATAAAGTCACATATTGCTTGAAACAGTTTTTCTGTCCTCAGTGAAGTGGCCAGTTACTCTGTGCTGCTCTCTTGCTCTACAGAAAACTCCTCCACCCTGTCCTGTAGTTGTGTCATCCTGAGCTCTGATATTACATGATCTGGATTTGGACAGCAGGAACCAAAGGTCTTGGACTGTGGTCTGTACTTCTGATTTCAGAAGGATGTCCTTACAGACAATTTCTCTGCCTTGTGCTAAATCTTTTCATCTCTTTTGATGCCTCAGAGAATCTGCTCCCAGGGATGTGCAGTTTGTAACCCTGCTGCAACTTCTTGGCCAAATGAATGAGAATCTTCAGAGAAGTTTCATCCCAGAAATTCATTTTTCCCTGATGAAAGCAAACTGGTATCCTGTGCTGGGTTTGCAGCAGGGGAACACAGGCTGGGTTTTCCACGAGGCTGAAACTGTAAATGGCTTTTTCAGGGTGTGAATGGGATGCTCAGTTTTTCAGGCACAGTAAACCCTCATTAGGGGGAGTGTAAATTGGCACCACCTCACTGGACCTGCTTCACACCTCGGCTCCAGAGGTCCACACTGGTGATACCAACAGAGTGAGATGGGGAAAGTCAAACACACCCAACCCACCCCAAAATTCAGGGGCAGCTGGCCTGGAGACAGCCCCAGCCCTGCCCAAGCTTCAGAACAGCTCTTGGAGGGGCTGGCAGGTCCCAGCTGTGAATTGTGACATTGCTAAGGGTGGTTTCCTGTTACAGCTCAAGGACTGCATGGATTTGGGCAGAGCTGCCCTCTCCCAGGGAATCACATGGGCCTGGGAACAGAAATAAACTTCCCATGGCATTTCTCTGGCGTGCCTGCTTGCTGCTCTGAGGTGCATGCTGTGTGCAGAGGCCAGCAAAGGCATCCCTCCTCCCTCACTGCAGGGCTGTTCCTGGGCCCTTGCTTGCTTTACAAAGCACAAAAACCTGATCAAATGCCTGGATGGAGCACAGGACAAATCCAGCTGTTGTACAGATGTGAAAGGACAGGGAGCCTTTTGGTTCTCTGTTTAAAACAAAGCAGCTCCTCCACTTCTTCAGCCTCTTAAGCATGTCACAGCCTGTCCCCCCCAGGGGACAGAACAAATGTCCTCCCCAAACTTCAGGGCTGGAAACCCATCTGCCAGAGATGTGTTTGAGGCTCTGCACATGGAATTAATTTTCATATTCTCTGTGGGTAAAACGATTTGAGTAAAGCAATTATGACGAGCATCGCAGCTGTCAATAAAATGAGGAACAGTGTTTAATAAGAACAGTTTGATGGTGAACTTGACTTGGATGCTGTTTTCTCAAGCTGAATTTCTGTGGGGAGGTTGTCAAAGAAGTTCAAGGATTTCCTACATGCATTTGTCCATTGGATGAATTCAACTTTTCTCTTGGCCTTCAGATCTCTTCACTTTTCCTGATGTGCCCAGCTGGAATTGCAGGTAAATTGCACAACTTCTTCAGTGGTTCTGATGGAAAATTGGTACCTGTCTCATGTTTTTTGTGCATTTATAGCTGAAACACATTGTCCTTTACTCTTTTTTTCCTGTTGCAAGGCTTTTTGGAAATAAGCTCTATTTTCTCCTCTGTTCTGCTCTCCATGTTGTGATACACTGGAAGATATTAAACAACAAAACAGCAAAGAGGATATGTTTTATATTATTTTGTTTATAAGAACACTCTGGACTGGTAAATAGCTACACCCTTCATAAATGTTTTCAATTTTCCCTTTGAAATAAGAAACAAGTAATGCTTTCAACAAGCAGCTCTTCTTGGTCAAGGATTTTTCTCATTATAGAGTACACATATAATTTGAAAATCAAAATGTTTCCAGAAAGCATGTTTGGGGCACGTGGTTCTTTTTGTTTGGTTGTTGTTCTTGTTTTGTTGGTGTTTTTTCTTAAATTTTATTTTATTCAGAGCCATGTGAAATCCAAGCTGTGACTATAAAGGCATGACTGTTCATGATGCTGAGCAGAGTATCTTTCAGTGTGGGAACCTACAAGGGATCTGTAAAAAGACACAGCAACCCCATAAAGTCATTGCAAGAGAGACTTCACTTGATTTATCTCTTATTAATTCTGCAGGAAGTGTCTTGTGTAACAAACCAACAGCTGGAGCTGTGTGGGGAAGGGTTGTACCTTCAGACACAAGTCAGTGGCCTGGATTATTCCTTGAAAAAAAGTGACCAGGCCATGGCATTTCAGTTCTCCTGCTTTGCTGCTCCCAACAGTGTAGAATGATTACAAAAATCTCTTTTTCCCAGGCCATGCTTTTTCCCTGGAGAATTCCTGAGGGTGTGCCTGATACTTGGTCCCTTTTCCCAAGCTGGGCACAGACTTGGGATTCTCCTTGACTTCACCATGAGAGAGCTTGAAAAACTAGGTTCTAAAGTGAGATGGCCCAGACCCAGCTTATTCTAGGTTGGCCTTATGTCCTCACAAAGGATTTTTGGTCTTGCTGAGGCTGGGATGGTTTTCTCTAAATGTTCTGTATTGTTCTGGACTCCAGAGAGTGTTTTTGCAACCCATTTTAAGGTCACCTTGAGAGTGGCTGGGCTTGGCAGAGCTGATTTCTGGGCTCAGGCCTTGCTGCTGATCTCGAGCTTTTGACTGATTGCACAAAACATTTTAGAGATGAAGCCTGAATAAACCCTTCAATTAAGGTCATAGTAAATAAGATTCTAAGGTTAAAGCACTTTATGGCAAGCAGATTTTAGGAACTGGTTGTATTAAGAGGAATGATTTGATTAGAGAATGAGAAACAGGGCTGGGGAGACAGGAACCTGACCTCAGCAATAAAATGCACAGAGTTGCTTTTTTCCTCCTTCTTGGAATCGGGTGTACAAAGGTACAATTAAACAACATGGCCAACATTTCAGCAGGCCAACTCAAACCATTTGTGCTTTTCCTCACTCTGGGCATCTGCACAGGGCTTTGCTTTGCTTTANCTGCAAGGTGGGAGCTGGGCTGGGACCCTGGGGAGGCTGGAGGTGCCCTGGAGCTGGACTGAGCATGCTGAGCTCAGGGCTCTTGTCCAGACTCAGCTTCTGGACACCCCCAAGCAGCACGAGCTGAATTGAAGGATATCTGCAGGCAGGAGGTAATTTGGAAGAGCACCCAGGGCAGATAGTCTGGGTCACATTGCTGGAGCCAGCTCAAGTTGGAATAGCAGGGGGGAGGAGGGTGGAACACAGGAGCAGCCAAACACCCTCACCACCCCAGTGCCAACCTTCATTGCTTTTGCAGTATTTGATTTGTTGTTTCCTTAGAAAACCAGGCTGAGCTCCCAGCAGCAGATCATTTTCAACCTCTCTGTCTGAGCTGGAAAGAAAAGGCTTTGTCCCAAAAGTGGATATTTCCTGTACCACTGGAACTGCTGAGTTGTGTTTGCGTTCTTCTTATTCTTCTTTATCTTTCTGCAGGAGGAATCCTGGCCAGGAGCAGGGCCTGGACACTTGGATGCTGCTGCTGAGGTGAGAATGGGATGGCCTCTGGATTGCTCATGAGCCATGAGGGCTGGGCCAGAAAGGGATGGACACAGGGAGGATGAATCAGCATCTGTGCCTGGTAGCCTTTAACCAAGTTTGGATGAGTGGGATTGTCCCAGTTCACCTGGTGGAGCTGCAAGGTGAAACCCCCTGAGCCAGAAAATATTTCCATTTACTTCACTCAACTACTTCATCCAAGTATTGAAGACCTACACTGGAGGTAACACAAGCTGAAGAGACTGAGACAAAATTTTTGCTTTTTCCTGGGCAAACACTGAGGAATGATTGCACTGGCTCAGGGGAAATGCCCTGGTCTGAAGGCAGCACTTCTCAGCTCCAAATCAGCTCGTGTCTGTGCAAGTTTGATGCCGTTTTGCAAAGTTTACTTTCTCAAATGAGAAAGAAACAGCCAAAAATATTATGATTTCTACAAAAAAACCAAGTTGGAATAGGCCAAGTAAAATGACAATCTCCACTTGGCAGGGAGAAAGGGTGATGCAATTAGCTGATTTTTATTAAGAAATGAGCAGAAAGGTGTGAATTTGATACATAACCGATTTCTGGCCAGAAATACCATGGCATGGGGAGCAGAAAAGACAAACAGCTACATGCTTTAGCAAAAATGACCTGTGTCTATAGTCCGATAATGCTCAAATATAAGACTTAAGCAATGAAATCATAGGCTAAAATAAATCTCCCTAATTTATTTTCCTTCTCTTTTCTGCCAGTTTCAAGTTTCCTTCAAATCTCTCCCATTTGCTGAATTTTTCTGTGGCAGAAATCTGGCCTGCTCTTTTGCAAACCAGAGCAAAAGGAATGCTTTCAAATATCCCAGACAGATCATTTTCTCTTTGCTGTTCTCTTGATGATGTTAGAAAACACAAACTGCTTTTTTGAGAGCTCTGCTACTGCGACCATGTGGAAAGAACCATGGTACTCTCCAGGAGATGACATATAAAATTCAGAATGAGTGAAAATTTTAAAAATACAATCTGCTCATGCTTTGAGAAAACCCTGTGTCTCTATGTAAACCTCTGAATTTGGGTTTTGGGGTTTGTTTTCATTTTCCCCAGGGGGATCCATAGGTACCTCATGAGAAGCAAGAGGTCTTTGCTGAGCATCTGGGCTGCCTCTTCATCCCTGGAGAACAACAAACATCCCTGGAGACCTCAGAAATCTTCTATTGATGGCTGAGAGACCAGAGAAGGAGCTCAGCCCTTAATTGAGGTGAGGAAATTCTGTATTATGGGAGGAACAAGGAGGCCAACCCAGTTTAAACTGGTGCTGAGGGCAGCCACCCCTGAGGTTACGGTGTTGGGCTTGGCTGTCTGAGCAGCACCAAGGGACACAAAGGGTTTGGAGGGATCCCACAAATCCCTCCAGGTCCTGTCATCCCCTCTGAAAAGTGGGATTTGATATCTCCAGGTGTCAACATTGCTGATCTTTCTCACTCTCCAAGCCCAAGAGCTGTCCTGCCTTTATAAGAGAAGTGTGGTTTCATTACGTGTCTTAATAACCATTTCTCATGCCCTGGTGGACAAATCATCGTGTGTGGCTGACCCAGCTGAGCTCCACCTCTCTGCAGAGCTGTGTTTTCCATGGGAGCACATCTGTTCTGGCTTCTCCACCTATTTCTGAAGGTATATCAACAAACTCCCTCTGGCTCTGACCTCCCAGCAGGCCAGCACTCACCTCTTCCATTAATCAGCCTTAAGTCATTAACTCAACTGAGTGGCAGTTTTGTCCCTTTTCTCTCTCTCATTGGTGGAGAAATGTCTGCAAAATATTTGGGTTACCTGTGGCAAAGCATGAAATGTCCCTCAGGAGGGAGCCCAAGCTGGCAGGGCTCTGCTGCTTCAGAGCTCTTTGAAATGCAGTTCCTTGTATAAAACCAGAGTTGTCTGAGGTCATGTCACCAGAGGTGACCCTGAGAGTTATCTTACATTGAGGCAGCTTCTTGTTTTTGTTTTAGGGCTTTTTGGGTGTCCCTGGGGCTGTTTCTGGTGGCGTTGCAGGGAGAGCAGAGGAGCTGGGTGCAGAGCTGCCTCTGGTGCCTCTGCTGGGGCTGAGTGTGGCTGCAGAGCTCTGCTGACACAGGAACTTGCTTGAAAGCCTTTTTCCCACTTGGCAGCTGAACAGAGCAAACAGACACAAAACATAATTTTCCTGAAGGTGAGAGCTGATCCATCCACCACAGGCTGTGAGAAATGAGAATAAACCCATTGTCCTCAGTGCTTCTCTGCCTTAAGCCTGGAGAACTGTTATCATTTATTTCCCATATCATTGCTTGACCAAACCATGCTCTGCTCTAGATTTTATCATTTCCTCACACAATAATAACCAAATCTTTTCAATTAGAGGACATTCCTCTACCAGTGCAGCTGACATCCTGTTTTGCCTTCTGTGCAGCAGCTGCACATGGAGTTTAAAACTTGGGGAATATTTCCTACAATCTCCTAAATCTTCAGCGTTTTCTAGCTGCAGCCCTATCAGCTGTTCCAGCACCTCCCACCTGGATGGTGGGATGGATTGCTCCAGGACACATTGCATGGTTCCACGTCACAGAGTAAAACCTTGGTTATTTGCATCCTATTTAGGACAGCAGAGCTTGGAATGTCCCCTGAGGTTTGCCTGGCACTGCAGGAGTGCAGGTGCTGCAGGAATTTTGCTTCCACAAAGCTCAAGCAGAGCAGGAGACAAAAAAATGAGTGGTTTTGGGTGAGATTTGTGCCTTGCACAAAGGATCCATTGGAGGCTGTTGAGGTCCCTGGTGGGGCTTTGGGGGGGTTTCAGCTCGTGCCTCAGTGATTTATTTTACTGCCATTCAGTTATTGAGGGTGAAAATGCCACCCTAATGCCCCTGTGCTGCTCAGGGGCAGTAGCAGGATGTGCTACAGGGCAGCAGGAGAAGGAAAAGTGGGCAATTGTTGAAGTAAATGGTGCT
Source organism: Hypocryptadius cinnamomeus (assembly GCA_013400635.1). Lineage (NCBI taxonomy): Eukaryota > Metazoa > Chordata > Aves > Passeriformes > Zosteropidae > Hypocryptadius > Hypocryptadius cinnamomeus. The sequence continues at coordinate 118,574 of VYZP01058398.1, forward strand.
GGGTCCTCCCCTTTTTCTTTTAATTGTCTTAACTCCTAAGTCAAATTAAACCCATATTTTAACAACAAAAAAAAAAATCTGCTTGTGAAGTACAGTTTGGTGCTGCTTGGTGCATTTAGACCTCATGTTCTGCACAGCAGCAGCCTTGCATATTGATGGCAGAAAAACCCAAGGTGTGACTCGCTGCTCCTGGTGCTCCCAGGGGCTCGGGTGTCAGTTTTATGGGCTTAGTGCAAAAACTGCACTGAAAACAGAGTCCTCGTGGCAGAATCAACCATGTTTGTGTGCCAAATTGAAGTTTTCCCAGGGTTTCTATGACTAAGATGTGTTGTTAGTATATATTTGCTGCATGTGTTTAATTTATTTTATATATATATATTTTTTCTGCTGCCTTCAGGACGTTTTCATGCCAAGGAAGGAAAAAGAAATCCTAACAAATAACAAGTTCATGGAGTGCTTAAATCTGAGGATATGTTCAAGGTATTTGTTGCAAATAAAGCCAAAGGCCTCATGTGCTCCTTGGAGCATTCCTGGAGAGCTGCTGGCTGCCTTTGCCTTGATAATGATCTTTATGTGTTTAGCTGTGAACACACATTTCCCATCTCCTGTTGCTGCTTTTCTAGGTTAGACAAAAAAATTCTTGTTCGTGCACTGTGTTTTCCAAAATTGGTTTGTTTTTTTTCCCAGCTGTTCCTTTCTGCTTCCCTTTGAATTTACTCCCATCACCTTTCCCATTTTCACGTCTCCTCCAGCCCCTGTTCCCAGCCCCTCACTCACAATTGGTCCCCCCTTTCTACATACAATCCTCTGCTCTTCTTTGTGCCATTTGATGATTTTAATTTCAGCAGTTTTCCAGGAATATCTGGAATTTAACCCTGTCCTGTAAAACCCTTCCTAGTGCAACACCAGCTCAGCCTTTTGCGAGTTCTCTCCTTGTTCCTTCATAAACCCCCCAGACCCAAAGACCTGACTCTGATAAAGCAGAGCAGGATGTTTTAATTAGTTCCACATTCACATTAAATGGGTTTTGTCCCCACCACACCCACCCCAGTTACTGCTCTGAACACCAAGCACAGTCACAGTCGGATTCCCAGGATTTAAACCTCCAAAGCTTTGTCTCTGCTCCAGGCCTGGAGCTGGTGCCCTGCTAGGAGCATTATCCAGCTCCTAGCTAAGGAATGCCAGATTTTTTCACCCCTCTTGATAAAAACAATGTTCTCAGTCCAGCCCTTTTGCCCTCACAATGCTCATTCTGTGCTTCTCCCCCTGTCCCGTTTCCCAAAAAAAACCTGTCTTTGCTGTGCTCAACACAGAGTGTTCCCTCTTGTCATGGGAATAAGTTCTCAGAAATACTTGACAAATATGAATTCTACTCAGTTTGGGCTAGAAATATCTTGAATACGCCACAAAACGAAAGAATTCCCAATTTATGCTTCCCTTTCTTAATTGTGTTTTATTATATAAATGTCATTACACTCCACAGAGCGAGTGAATCCCTTTGCTTTTGTCAGGGACAGGGAGATGAGAAACCTCAGCAAAACAGGAAGAAATGACAAGATAAATAAACCCATCCATGGGTTATTGGGTAGTCAGCCCTGGGGCACAAAGAGTGCATGAGATGGTATTTTTAAAGTAGCAGCATCCAAAGGTCACTGAAAGTGTCAGGCCTGAGATACAGGTCGGTGATTTCTTGAATTCAGGTGCCTGAGCAGAGGGTTTATTGAGAGCCAAATGTTGAGTTATCCTCATGGATTATGGAGGGTTTGGTGGAGAGCTTGTTCTTGTTATGCTGAATTTATTGTGCAATTTTCTTTGGTGATTCAGCACCCTGCTGCTGGTCTGTGAGCTTTTATGCAGAGAAAAGTTATGGGCACGGATTGTAAAGGCTTTGACTTATATTTTCTGGGGTAGAAATCTCTACCTGGACAAGAATTGCTAGAATGGGATCTGCACTTGCGGTGCTGCACAATTAAACAGGATCAGAGCTCATGCAAAGAGAGGTTCAGCTGCTGACTTCAGGGTCAAACTCTGAATGAAGATAATTAATTAATAATTAATTCAGAGTCAAACTCTGAATGAAGATAGTTAATAGATGTAGCAGTTAGAGAAGTTATCCTCTTTATTCTACTTCAGTGTGGCTTGTGTTCCCTCTTACCATGGAAATAAGCTCAGAAATACTTGACATATTCGAATTCTACTCAGTTTGGGCTAGAAATTTCTTGAACAAGTCACAAAACGAAAGAACTCCCAATTTATGCTTCCCTTTCTTAATTATGTTTTATTATATAAATGTGATTACACTTCACAGCAATGGAACACAGCGTACCAAACATCCAGGGGAAAAAATGAGATTGGAAAGAAAACAGGCTTCATCCTTGAGTTGAATTTGGACCTTTTACCTTTTAAATAAAACCATCTGTATTTATATTTTAAAGGTTTGTCAGGGCCAGATGTTGACAAACTCTACTATTTCCTAATCAGTAACCTGGAGGGTGACCCCTTCGTGCAGCCAGGCATGTCCTGAGCCTTCCTATACAAAACAGGGTGTAAGAAGCCAGAGATAGAAATTATTTGCCAAAAATCTTTAGGAAAAAGAAAGAAAAGTGAAGGGATGTATGCTACTGGGATTGGAGCCTTGGGAAAAACAATCACTCATCCTTGTTGCAGTCATGTAGGCTCAGATAAAGTCAAAATGGGATAGAATACTATTCTGTAGACTAAGAAACTCTTCTCACCAAACTGAAATATTTTGTTCCTTGATTTCAAGCACAAAATTTAGGTTGGAACTTGGGCTTTCCTTAAGCCCTGGAGTGTGTTTGGATCCTTGGCTTAGTTCATGCCTACATCCTGATTCTGTTTTAATTTAAGGCAGAAAGAGGAAAATATGTTATTAGTGCCAGTTAACCAATTCATATTAATTATCTCTAATGAAAATAAGGATAAAGAGAAAGAAGGAAAACCAACATAGGCTCTCACTAAATTCAGCAATTTTAATTTTAATTTTAATTGAACCCCAAGTGTGTCCCAAAACACCTCTGGGCTGTTGCTTTGACCTGAAGGAGTTGGGGTGCCCACACAGCAGGTTTGAGTCAGCTGAGGAGCAGTAATTTGTGCCACAATCCATTCTCCAACCCAGGAGCTAATTTCTGTGGGATATTGAGGAGGCTCTGCTGTTGTATGAGGGGTTGGCCCAGGAGAGGCTCACAAGCATGTCCAGCTTGGGACCTGTGACCTCAAACCCCCCTAAGGCTGTGGGTTTCTGAGGCTGGACATGGTGTGGGAATTAGCCACAGCTTCCTATGCTTGGGTGTTCCTCCCTGAGCACCTTTGATCTGACCCAGTCCATCCCTCTTCTGCTCCTGGACTCTGTTCACCTCTGTTTTAGCCCAGGTTAGCTCATGGGGCTTGACCAAACTGAAATGGAAACATTTTTTTTTCTTTTCAGTTCAGACATAACATCAGGAGCCCTTGTTCAAACAAAATCCTCTTGGAGTGACTGCAATTAAACCAAGAAAGGACGTGGACCTGGTCTTTATTTTTGATCTCTTGCCTCTACAGTGATTCAGATTGGCTTGGATAATAAAAATAAGTCCCTCCTCCTCTTGCCATAAATCAGCATATTCTGGCTTTTGTCCCCAGGAAGAGCCTGTCTGTTCCACTGCCAGTGTTATTCCCAGTTCTTTGTCCCAGTTCTAGGACTGGATTATCGTCAGGGACAGGCTGCTGCCTCGTGGTCCTTCTTGCAGCTGTCAGAAGACTGAGGAGACCTTGGTGAGTCATCTCCTTCCTGTCTCCTCTGTGAGCAAACTGTCCTCCTCACGAGCTGAGCTGCACAAGGTTTGTGTTCTGGACTTTTGGCATTTTTGGCCTAAATTTTCTGAGATGTGGGACGGGTGGGACATGTGGACGGATGGGGCAGGTGATGTCCTTTGGTGCAGAAACTCCACCCATGCCCAGACCACCCCAATTCCCCCTCTGGTTCCCTCTCCCTTTTCCAATCCTTCTCCACATCCATGTTCCCTTTCCCTCAGCCTCCATCCCTCCCCAGCACCCCATGTCTAGTTTTAAGATTTTATCCATCTCAAAGGCCTTCTTTTAACAGGCAATATTTTCCTCTGGGTACTCTGGAACACCAAGGAAGCTCATTCCAAATTTCCATCAAAATGATGAGTGTTAGAATATGCAAATTTGGGGTTTTGCTGTTGCCAAAAACTGGAAGCCAGGTGTAGAAGTCTTCAGGTTCTTTCTCTCTGAGAAGGCTGTTTTTCCTTTGGCTTTTTTTTTCCCCCCCTGTTGGATGTCATCTGTCTGAAGGCTTTAGAAAGAATCCACTGGAGTTGCACAATTCCAGCAACTGGTGCAATAAATTAAATAAAGAAGGTGTGTGGTTTTGATAGGGAGAAAACAAGTATGAGTCTAACAGCCCCACTGGTAAACAGAGGACTTTAGGAGCTCATGCAGAGAAATTCATAAAAAAATAAATTAATCCCTGCACCAGGCTTGGAGTTGCATCAAATATAATTGAAAAATTTCTCTGTTTTACTCCATTTTTATCAACAAGTTCCCCACTAATGCTACATTTCAGGAATGCACATAAATGCACATTTCAATACAGTTAAATTCAAAACAATGTGAAAAATTATTTAAAGTCCCACCAAAATCACAAAAATTTTGTGATTTTGTGATTGTCCCACCAAATCCAAAAAAGGATATTTGAAGCTGGAGGGAATCTCTGCTCGAAGCAGGGTTTACAAGAGCAGGTTCCTCAGGAGCAATTTAGGTGCTGATTTTATTTAATATTTTTTTCCTGAATTGTGACTTCAGTTTTTCTATTGTATTTCTGAGGTTAATGGGACACCAGGGAAATTGCATTTTGTTCCTTTCATTTTGAGTGGCCAGGTCTGTGTCTCATGCAGCCACAGTTCTGATGATTTTCAGGCTTTCTGCCTTATTTTGAGATGACAGCAACCCTGACACTGCAATAATACTGGAGAATGAATCACCATGAAAAGAGTCACCATGAAAAACCAGCATATTCCTGACTTCTGGATATTTTGAGTCCATCAACAAAGGCTTCATTTCAAATTTCAGTTAATTCTGTCCCCCTAGGAATAGTGGCCAGTGCTGATGCTTCTGTGGAGTGGAGCTGTCTAGGAACCTGCAGGAACTGATGTTGCTGTGACCATGCAGGAGTCAGCACAGAGAGGAGCCCCTCAGCTGTGTTCAAATGCTGGAAAAAAGCTGTGAAATCCCCTTTTTTGGAGATTTTCAAAGCTTGGCTGGATGAGGTCGTGAATAACCTGATGAAATTCCTTCTCATGGAAGGTGTCCCTGCCCATGGAAGGAGGTTGGATCTGGAGGATCTCCTTCCAGCCCAAACAATTCTGTGATTCCATGGATTTAGAAGATTCCATGAGTGTAGAAGCCCTGTTTCAGTCAGAGTTGGTCCCACCAGAGCCTCATTAGAGCCCACACTGCCCTCTGACTCTGGGCTTCTTCCAGCTGGGGCTTGCAGGATCCTGTCAGCCACATGGTCTCACACCTCCTCATCAGTCTAAGATTGCCTAAAACCTATTTTTTTCTCAGGATTACTTTTCTTTTTGGAAGGATCTGCTGGCATTATCTCCTCAGCTCTCTCAGAGAGAAGGCAGGCAGGCAGGCTGGCAGCTGGACAGGGCTGAAGGAGCGGAGCATAAACTCCAGATGATTGTCTGGACTGGCTCAAAGTGCCATCAGGTGTGAGGCTTGGATGGAGATTTGTGGAGTTTGACTCCTTGCCCAGACAGGGCTGGAGTTCCATCACTCAAAGGCACCGTGTCTGGCCAGACACAGCCATTGTGTCGGGTCCTGGAAGGGGAATATCCTGAGATTTCTATCAGAGCCACAGAAGGTTTGGCTTCACAGGTCTCTTCACTTCTTTCTGGCCTCTGCTGGTGATAAATAGCTCCAACTCCTGTGCTTGCAGAGCTGTTTGCTCAGTGCCTGTAGCAGCTCAGATCTACCTGAGGTGATTTTTGCCTTTTGGCCTGGGTGCTCCAGCCCCTGGGCTGCAAAGCTGTGCTCCATGAGCTTGGCATGAGCCAGGGTTATTTTAAGTCTTCACTTTTGCTCATTAGAAAAAGCCTGAGGTGGAGAGGGTGTATCTCAGTAATGGCCTCAAGGGTATTTATTTGGAGACTTTGGAGATTAATTTATTTGGGTTTTTATTTACAGGTTGAGATTTAGAGTGTCACTTTGGATTGTTATAAATTGAGCTGGTTTCTGTTTGCCTGGTTATTTATGCTGTGATGATATTGCAGCAGTAAAATCCACTGCTGTGGCAGGACCAGCCCCTGATCCCACTGGTGCAGGGCTGTGGCCAAAGCTCCTCCATCACAGATGCCCTGTGCCCAGAGCTGTCACTACAAAGTCTCTTCTTTAATCCTCACACCAACAGCAGTGACCAGACAGCCCAGGGTGACTCCCAGAAAGGTGGTGGCAAAATAATTCAGATTATTTTATCTGTGCCAAGTCCCAGACTAATCCATCATCCTCCAGAGAGCAGTGAGACCCTCCCAAGAGCTGGGGGACAGCACCCACCCTCTTCCTGCAGCACATCTGAGGGGCCTCCTGCCTGCTGCAGAGCTGCTTCCATCAGGAGAGCAGGGTAGGTAGCAAAATATGTCTGTTTTTAAAGGCCTGGAGAGGCCAGAATAATCCAAACTGAGACTTGGCAAGGCACAGCATTGCAGCACATTCCTTCACCACTGCAGCTTCAGGCTGAGCTGTACAGACAGATGAGACTGGCAAGGCAGCAGGAGTTGCGTTTGTGTTTTTTGGGGGGGGATAAAGATTAATGCACCAACTGTAAACTCAGGGTGGGGGAATTTCAGGAGAGCAAAGAAATGTCCTGAGTTGTGCCAGGGATTAATATCCCAGTTCTTGTAAGAAATACAGTATTGTCTTTCCAGGACAGGCAGGGCTGAATAGTTCCTTCTCATAAAGAATAATCTCTCTCAGGCAGCACATCCAACCAGACTTGGATGGTTTTGCTTTTAGGTACAGGTGTCCTGACTCTGCTCCTGAGTCCACAGGCTGGAAGCAGCCCAGGGCTGAGTGGAGCATCACTCCCAGCAACTCAAACCAGCTGCTGGAGAAATGGTCAGAGAGGAGAGTCAGCGTTCCCTGGGACAACGGCACCGAGGTATTTCCTTGGATTTTGTTTCATTTCTGGAGAGCTCGAGTGTGTCCTGTGTTTTGGTTTTTAATGGATTTTCACTCCAGTCTGAGGGGAACAAGTGGACACCTGGCTGGCTCTGATCAGTTAAAATGAGAGGCATGGGAACTTTAAAACCAAAAAGTGTGAGTGCAGGGGAAGGAAAAGAGGGGTGGTTCGTGCTGAGTGCTCTGCTCTCTGACCTGTCACTGACCTGTCAGTCACAGCTGTGACAGTGATGGCAGGGGGACAGTGCTGCAGTTCTCCCTCACTGCTCCTTTTCACCACCACCACCATATTTTCATAGAAATCCTTAGTTTTGTAAAGCCATCTTGCCTTCTGTGATCCTTCCAAAATAATTTCTCTGCTGATCTTCAAGTGGTTGTTGGAACCTTGAGGTGGCTTTTTGTGGGCTCAGAGTTGCAAGGTGCTCCTGGTCCCCTCAGCCATTCAAACCAACCAAAAATGCTTGGGGGAATCTTGGGTAGAATTTGCTTAGGTCTGGACAAATGTGCCATGATCACCCTTAAACTGGTTTTAAGTGTCTCCAAACCAGAATAATCCTGGCTACAGCACCTCCCCAGGATATGGAGGAGGAATGTATGGACTGTGAGTTAAGAACCCAAAAATGTCCTATTGAATTCTCTATTGTCATTCAGTTACCAAAACCAGTAATTAAAATAGTTTTTGGGCTCTCCACTGGCACGAGGAACGTTACATATTGTTATGTTTTCCACAGGCAAACTGCCAAGCTCGGGCCAGAGTCAGGCTTGATGCCTTTTATTTCCTGCAAAGGGAATCACAAACCTGGGGCTTTCCCTCCAAGGCCTGCAGTGAGCTCTCCCAAGGAATTCCCCACCCAAAATTGGGATGCCTCCAGCTCTGCAGCACTCAGGAGGATCCACATGGGTTGGGGCAGAGTGAGGCAGACAAGTGACAGCCCACCCAGTCCTTGGGACACATCTCTGCAGCCTCACTCATACTCAGCAAAGCCTACTTAGATGTTCACTTAAGTATTTCTTACTTTGTTTACTTACATTTTTCTTACTTTAATAATTTACTTCAATTTTCCCTCCTCTTACCTGTGCAGGGAGGGCTGTTCCAATTCAAATGTCCTGCTACACAACCCAACCCAGACCTGCTGAAGTAACCTCAGGAGCTTTGGGTTGAGAAAGAAGGAGGAAAAATGTGACCAAGCTCTGCAATGCCCCTCTGGGAGAAGGGAGCTGCTCAATCCCCTACTCTGAATTTTCTGAGCCTCATGTTTCCATCTTTAAGGGTACCAAGAGCATCACTAGCCCTCAAATGAATGGTTTAAAAAGTGATGTATTTTTAACATCTAACAATGTTAGATTTTTATGTTCTAACTGGTTTTGCTCTGGGGATCTGTTATTTTCCCTTCTTTCATGCTTTTGTTTTAAAGTCAAGAAAGATCCTTTGCAATGAGTAAAGCCCCAAAATCAAAAGAGCAAATGACAACTGATTTGTTCCCAGAACCTGGGGCTGCACCCATGTGGGAGAGGTCCCAGACTGCCTGGAAAGCTCATGAGAAGTGGTGCCAGGGGGAGCTTCTTGCTCCTCTTTTTCTCCAGGGCATTTTCTTCCTTGTTGCAGGTGAAGGGCTCTGGGATGTTCCCTCTGACACAGCCATTGGATTTATAGGACTGTGAAGGGTGAGGAAGGGCTGGACTGGAAAGATCTTGCTCTCCTTTGGGCACCTGAAAATTGTTTTGGATCTCAACCTTTTCAAAATCTGGGTTTAAAATGCTGAGATATCTCCCACCTCTCAGTCTCCTCCAGAGCAGATCCAACATTTGCAGAAGTTGTGGGCAGTCCTGAAACCACAAAATCCAGCCTTGAGAGTATTCAGGGGTCTTGCAGGGAAACTGAGGCACTGGGTTTGGCCAGTGGTGGCAAAGGGCTCGAGCCTAAACTCTTCTCTAGCTGCTGCATCTCCTGGTGCTGCCTCTGTGGGTGAGAACATCTGCAAGGTTTGCATGCAAAGGTTCCTAGAGATCAGATAGACAGCCTGGTGTAAAATCTGCTGGGTTAGAGTTTCCACCCTGAACAACTGTCTGAGCATTCAGCTCACATCAATCTCAGCCCCATGTTCAGCTCCATCCCAGCTGACACAGGCTGGGTTGTTCATTCCAGATGATTGCTAGAGAAAAGCTTGCTGGAAAAAAAAAATAAAAATAAAAGAAGAAATAGGCAAAAGGACAAAAAGCAAAAAAAAGGGAAAAAAGCAGAAGAATGCAGCCAAGACTTCAGTGATAAAATAGAGCAGAGGAGACTTGGAATGTGGTGCAGAACATGGTGTGCTGGAATCAGGAGCTGCTCCTCAGAGATCACCATTTGCTGCCCTGATGGTCCAAATGTCAAAGCAGTGTGTCACTGAGGGGCAGAAATCCACCCTGGAGAGGGAGTGATGGGATGGGACGTGCAGGCAGCAGGGGACAGTGCAAGGAGTCTGGGAAAGGAGATCCACACACCTGGTACTCAGATATTTGGTGGCTGTTGCTTTTGCCTTTGCCTCTGCCTTCCTTCTGTGTTTCCTGCACCCAAATAAATGTCCTGCATTTACTTTACAGTTTTCATCACCATTTGAAAAACCAATATTTTTAAAATACCCTAAAAAGGATGAGTAAATTCTCTTTGGTGACACTTTCTTAGCCTAGTTTAAAATTCAATGAAACTGTTCAGAAAGCAAAAAGAAAAGCACAACCACAGTATAATTTTAATTATAATTTCATCAAAAATTCTTTTTAAAAGTACAAAACCATCTAAACTGAAGTGCAGACTTGGCCATGCCTGTGTAGACCCTGTCACTTTTTCCCCTTTCCCCCCTTTTTCCCCTTTCCCCCCTTTTTCCCCTGTCTTTTTTTCCATGTTTCACCCTCACTTTATCCTGGGATTTCCTGGGCCTTGCAAGCAGAATTGTTGTCACTCTGGGTGATGGTGCCAGCTTCTTTTGGGTCCTGCTGAGAGTCACCTTTTGTACCAAGCAAGGGATCACAGACCCGTTTGTCTCTTCTCTACCCAGGTTTTTCCAGCACTATGGGAAGCAGTCACTGGGAAATTCCTTTTCTTTCCCCCAGCCAGAGCTAGATGAAGGCTGGGAAGGCTTTGTCTCCAATTCCAGACTGGGAAGCCCATCAGTGCAGCTGAGCAAGGGATGAAGGTAAATCTGCTCCTCCTCCTCCCCTTGTCCAGCAGAGACCTCGGGCACCAGGCTGTGAGTTTTAGGCTCACACAGCTATCCCTGCTCCCTCAGGGGCTACAAAGGCCTTGCTGCCCACCTGTGAATTCCAAATTTCTGCTCTACTTCTTGTACCTCTCATTAACACTAAAAACCATCTGGGCTGCCCCGTGGCAGCAGTGTCTGCCTTAATCTGGAGATACTCAGCAAAAATTTATGTCGTGTGTCACGTGTTGCTAACAGGTCAGGCTTGAGCAGCTTTTGGGTTGCCTAAACACAAAGATGGGTGTTTGGTTTTGGCTCCAGGGTGAGCTTACTCACAGTTTTTGTGTTGTCTGGTGAAGGTTTCTGTGTTGCCCGTGAGCCTGGCTGTGGCATTGCTGAAGAGGTGGCAGAAAATGTTTCTGTTTGCTCGGGAGATGATGGCAGTGGGAGCATGAAGTCGTGCCTGGGAAAGCAGCAGGCTGCAAGCTACAAATCAGCTGGCAGAGTGAGGAAATGCTTAAACCCAGCCCAGCCCAGCCTTCACCCCCAGCCTGCTGGGAGCAGAGGCAAACACAGGGTTCCCCTGCACAGCAACCCCTGGGATTGCCCCAGCAGGGTGGGTGAAGGTGTCAGCAGCCTGCTGCAAATCTAGGCCACAGCAGCTCTTGCTGGCCATGAAAGCTGAGCCTTAGCAAAGCCCTGACATTAATTTTGAGGATGTGTTTTGTGTCTGGCCAAGGAGATTTTTTTTTTCCTTGCTTTTCTACTACAACTGGCAGAGCTGCAGCAGTGGGGGATTGCATAATGCTGGGTCCCAGGGCTCCAAAAAACAGGGGAAAGCACAAAGCATCCCAGATTGCAATAGGAATTAAGATGAAACAGTTCAATAATATAAATATATGGCATGAATTACTCCAGGTGAAAGGACCATGGTTCAGTACTTCATCTTCAAGAATTATCAGAAAAACCGAGAAGCTGGAGGAGATACCAGGGAAAATATGAGCTTGGTTTGTTTTAGAGACTGCTCTTATTTTGTGTTTTCTTCAATGGGCAGGAGAATCTTTCCCCCATTGCTCTCTGCAGCCTTTTCTTGATGAATGATTAGAGATTAAGAGACCTCCTATGGATTTGTGCTGGGCAATTTGTTGGCTGGTTTGTAGTGCAGAGAAATTTAGGTGAGATGAACCTCTGGCCCCTTGTAATTTGGAAGGATCATGATCCCCACTCCCTTGGCACAACAGTGAAACCAAAAGAACAACTTCTATTAGGCTTTAGAGAGTAATTTAATGCTTTAATTTTGATCATGCTTGCCCATACTCACCAGGCAGAGCAGAAATCAGGTAGACACCCAAATCTTCATCTCTCCCCTTTATCCTCCTCATCTGGTTTTCATCTGGTCAGAGAGAGACAATAATGGTCTTTGGGGAGATGAAGAAACAGAAACTAACACCAAGAAGATAATTACAGTGGGGTTGTGGAGGTCAGAAGAACATCTTAAAGTAATAAGGAGAATGGGGAGCTGCATTAGTTGAGTCCACAGAACCTTTTGCAGGAGAGGACAAATCCTCTGTTTCATTTTTGAGCTTTATTTCCCCCCAAAGTTTAAACCAGTGATGTTTCTGCTGTAACTCACTTGCTGTGGCAGGTTTTGTATTGACTTTCAGATTACAGAGTTTTCATTCCTGAATTTACAGAAAGTAGTGTGGGGATTTTACTGCTGAGAGCTGGTGCAAGGAGGGGGAAATGAGAAAAAGGAGTCCTGTGCAAAATCTTGCAGGATTGTACAGCTGAAGAGCTGTATTTGATTTAAAGCTCAGACATGTAACGCTCTCCCCAAGCTACCTACCATAAATTTTAAGCTGATCTTATAGTTTTGATGATATACTTTTTATGATGCATTTCATGCCTCATTTCCAGGCAGATTTACAGCCCTTACACAATGCTGGATGAGTGACTCCACATGCTTCATGTCAACAAGTTCTTTTCCTTTTTTTTTTTTTTTATGCCCCTGAAACTCCTGCTGGTTAAAATTAAGTCATATTGCAGTCAGAGTGCATTTACTTTGTCATTTTTGACCTGCTTTTGGTCATCATTTCATGAAAATTTCCCCAAGAGCTTTGACTTTACAGACTGATGGCAATAAACAAGGGGCTGGCATCCATAGAAATTAAAAAATTGAAACTGTGTCTTTCATATGTATATGTATATATATATATATATAAACATATATATGTGTGTGTGTGTGTGTATGTATATATATATATAGTTGGTTTTGTTTCTTTGTTTGGGGTTTTGGGTATGTTTTGTCTGTTTGGTTTTGGGTTTTGTTTTCTTTTTTGTTTGTTTGTGTTTTTATTTTGGTTTTTTTTGTTTTGACCACCTGAGTTTTGACATGATTAAAGGGGAAGGCAAAGCCTATCCTACACCTACAAGGTGCCTTTTCCAAAATAATCTCACCCACAGAAACAGAGAAAGATCAATGTCACCTTTTACAGGCTTACAGATGTGAAAATATCTACAAATGCAGAGTAGCCAACAATAACTTAGCACAAATCATGAGCTGTTGGAAAGAAAAATACCCTTACACTGGGCTTGGAATAAATGCTGTGGCTTGGAGAGGAGCATGGATTTTGCCCAAATGTCCTGGCTGATGCTTTGCCTCTGATGGGTCCCATCACCAATCTTGTACCACCCCAAAGCCTTACACCTGTCAAAGCCACCAACAAGAGGCAAAACACCCTGTTTATTTCTATTTATTTCTGAATAAGCACAAGTATATTTATATTTATTTCCAAAACCCTCAAGAGCTTAAAGGTTTGACTAAGGCTGCTGGGACTGGGTTGCCTTGGCTTATTCCTGGACATGTGGCAGCAGGAATCTGCAGGAGCAGGAGGAATCTGCCCAGGATGTCACATCACTGCATGATGGAACCACAAGGTCGTTGTACCTGACTCACACAGGATGTGGCTTTTTTTGCCAGCTTGCCCTGAAATATGGAAATTTAAGCCATTAATCCCTAAAGGGGAATAAGCATCTGTATGGGGTGTTGCAAGGCTGAGAGCTGTGCCCACAGCAGCAGGAAAGGAGAGGCTGAATCACAGGAGGAAGGGATGATGCTGGGATCATCCAGGCAGGTTATCCCACAGGGGTTTTACAGCCTGGTGGCACAGTGACCCATCTCCTGTCCCTCAGGCAAGGGCAGACACAGCACCCTGCTGAGATAATTAATCCCTGCTGGGTGCAGCAGCAGCCTGCAGAAGATGGTGGTTGGAGGGACACTGCCTGGATTCCATCCAAATTTTGCCTCGTCTGTGAGGCAGGAAGCATTCCAGGCATGGAAAAACACCTAGTTTATCCTGGGAGCTGCTCTTGCATTCCAACCTCAGAGGCAGCAGCAGAGGGACACTGGAAATGGGCTGGCAGATGCACCTAATGCCCAACACACCTGGAGCCAGCATCCCTGGGACGCTCCTGCTCCCACAGGGCAGGGCCAGGAGCAGCTGCTTCTCAGGGAGCTGCTTCAGGAGCACAGATTTATGTGTTTGACAGGAGCAAAGCCTGTTCTGATACCTCAGGTTTTAGCTTCTATATTTTTCAGATTCTGTGCTGCTTTAGTGTGTAGGTCTGAGCTTCACATGAGGGGATGGTGAGCTCTCTGCACAGAGCAGGGAGACAAAACAATTCCTGCTCTAGCTGGGGACCAAGGACAAATGATCCAAATCTCAGCCCAAGAGCACAAACAGCGTGGGCTGGAGAGAGAAAAACAAGCAGGATGGGAGTGCATGGGCTAAAGCTGGAATTGGACAATGAACTGCAATCTGCAAATGGAGCAGAGCTGATCACAGGGAGAGACCCCGGGAGCGCTCGTGCACTTTGGGACCATTTTGGGTTGTGCTGCCCAAGGTGGATCCATTGAGGCCTCTTAATAAATCCCTGCTTTATTCTTTAACTCTGTCCAGCCTCTGTTCTAGCTCAGCCTTCCCCAGGCATCATTTCCAGCAGCTCCTGCTGGCCCTGGGGGCTGCAGGGGGGTGGCTGCTGTGCCTCGGCTACTTTTCCAGTCCCACACGTTTGGCTCTGGGGATCAAGGGCTCCACGGCACAGGGAAGAGCCTCTGCTCAAGGACAGAACATCTTGTTAAAATATTTTCTCTCTATAAAAATGACAGTGACTTCTTTCAGGCCTCTGCCAGACCGTTCATGAAGAAAAGCTAAGAACAAATTCCTCATGTGCAGCATATTTCTCTTTACGACCTGAAAAGCATTTTATGGATTTTCTTTAGGCAGAACTGATTTATATCACACCTCCCTCCACTCCCAGAAGAGGTCTGTCTTCTCTTTTTTATTTCTTTAAGCCTGGCCTTTCCACATTGTTCCTTCTAGCAGCCCAAACACTGCCTGGGCATCCTCTCCCTGCTTTGCACCCAATCACTGCAATTAGGAGCAGTTTTGTTGTCTCCTCTGGTCCTTGTGTTGCTTTGATGATGGGCTTTAAGCAGCAAAGAAAAGCCCAGCCAGATACCCCCACAGTTGGATTTTAGACCTTTTTTCTCCATGTCACAAAGAACCAAGTGCTTGATCAGTCCCTTTCTGCTTTTTGTTTTTCTGTGGGATGTTGCCCCTTTCAATGTGTGAGTTTAGCCTGTTGTGGAGCGGCTGGAAAAGTTGCTGTGGGGACAACTCACATATTAAAATTCAAAAAGAGAGCAATTCAGACAATTTCTATACTCCAAAGATAAAAAAGCTGGGAAAAGCCTCCTAGACTGTGGGTCACAAATATCACTGAGCTCACTCCTCGTGGTGTCACCTGCAGCTCCTCACTGCTGCCCCCAGCAATGGCTTTGGACCCCAGCACCTCTGCTCTCCTTTGTCCTCTCACCTCTCCTCATATGGGATTTGCCAAAACCTTTTCCACAAAAGATTGTCAGAAGCTGGCAAAGTTCTTTTGACACAGCTTGAAAACAAAAGATTTTTGTTTTAATTTCTGTTTTCCAGCAAAGGTGCAATGTCCTTTTCCACAGTGAGAATAAATGTTTTCAGTTCATTTCCCTGACAGCTGTTCTACCTTGTATATTCTCCTTTCCTTCAAACCCTCTCTTAACACCATTAACAAATCTTCCCAGTTCTATTCTCCCCAGGAAGTGTTTGTATTTGTTTGTACATTGTTCATTTTCTTGTCTTTTTTTCCTCATCTAAGGCTGTAGATTCTTCAGGTTGAAAAAAAGAGCTACACTTTGAGTTTCTCTTTGAAATAATTCACTTTATCTGGGTTAGATCACCAAGAAAAAGGGCAGCAGAGGTATTGTCTGCTCCATGAAAGTCCACATTTAGAGAAATTTTGGGTTTGAATATTTTGCATTTTAAAGCAGGGGATGGTTTAAGGACTGGATTATCTCTGCCACTCAGCTGTCCATCACTCCAGATGTTTTCTTGGCATTATTCCTTTGCAGCAAACAGTGCTCTCTCCCCAGCTGCCCAGAACCAAATAAATGCCCCAAATGTGCTGAGACTCCTGTGGTTTGTCCCTCATCCAAGAAGCCTTTCCAAGGCACCTGAGCGAGCTGAAAACACAAATTTAATGTTGAGTTGGCGGCAGCCTGCACTGGGCAGGGATGAGATCTCCATAACAAACTCACCTCTTTTCCTGCTGGTCTCACTGAGTCTGTCACAGCTTGTTATCCAAAAGTGATGCTCCAGAGAGCTGTTATGGCTGCAGCCCCTGAGATGGGCAGAGAAAATGGTCAAATGTGGCTGCAAAATGTGTGTGAGTGGAAGCCAGCCAAGAGTTATGGAAACAGGCAGGTATTTATAAAATAATGGTCTTTGCAGTGTCTCCTTCCCTGCAGAGATGGGGTTTGGCCATGGCAGTGGTGGCTCTGTGCTTGTGTATCAGGGTCCAGGAGCTCACATGATCCTAAACTTTAGAATTTGTGAAAATCTTTACATTTTCACTGTTTTCTGTTAGCTACACTGACAGAAAATACAGTAAAAAAACCAATACAGGAGCCCAGCAGCAATGAAAGCAAAGGTGGTGTTGGTATCTAGTTCAGCTAAGATAAAAATTTAAGTTTATTTCCTTCCAGTGGTGTTCCATTGCAGCAATGACAGATATAAAGATAATTTTGCCCATTATTATGTGATGACAATCCTCTTCCTTTCCTAACATATCACTAATATTTCAAGCCTGCTTTTCCACACAGCTCTAGCAAGGCTTGATTATTTCCAACTGGAGGAATAAATAAAATAACAGAGAGCTGCTCCACTCGATAGTGCCTCATGGCTGGTGGTCTGGCAGATGATCCATAGGAATACTTAGAGGAAAAGCATCTTGGAGAGCTTTAAAAGCCTTTCTTAGAAATGGATATATGTGTGATTCCATCCACTCCTCTGCCCCAGCCATGACAAATAAACGCCACCAGTGTCAGGAAGAGCAGTCCTGGTGAAGAGCAGCAGCAGCTCGTTCAAAAAAAGGGATTACAGATGAAATCTGGATTTAAAACCCTGCCTGTCCTGCCCAGGGA
Organism: Hypocryptadius cinnamomeus; assembly: GCA_013400635.1. Taxonomy (NCBI): domain Eukaryota; kingdom Metazoa; phylum Chordata; class Aves; order Passeriformes; family Zosteropidae; genus Hypocryptadius; species Hypocryptadius cinnamomeus. Next base: position 135,473 of record VYZP01058398.1, read on the forward strand.
AGAGGGCAAATGTTCTCAGGGAGAGGGATGTCACAGAAAAAAAACCCCCAAAGTGTTTCCTGCCCTCATGCCAAGTTTTTCTTTCTCTCCTGGGGAAAGGTTGACCCTTTTTCCTTGGGAGATGATGTGCAACCCCATAAAGAAGCAATAGAGCCCTGATCCCTCAGCCACGTCAGACCAGACAAAGCCTTTGCTTTGTCTGTGCAGGTTTTGTCCAGAGCAGAGGAATTAATGAGCACTATAATTAATTTCATGTTTGAATTTTTCGAATCCGCCAACCAAGACTGTAAGTAATAACTGCATGAGTAACTGCAGGAGAAAAGAGATACATTGTGGTGTCTGCTGCAAGCTGTATTTTTCTGGGAACAATGATCCTGCTTTTCCAGCAGAGGATTTGATGTACATCCAGGCTGAGTGCATGAATCAGTGCTGACAACCAACAAACTGCAGCTCCTCTTGCTCCTGGAACTCTCTGCTTTTGGAAGGGTGTGATTTGCTTCCTCTTGTACCCATTGAATTACTGCTACTGCTGGGGAAGGTGACAGCAGAGGGCTTGTCAGGCTTGTCCCCTCGTGTCACCACCCAAAGGTGTGGCAGATGTCACCTGAATTCAGTCTGATGGGCTGTGGTGGGGCTGTGACACCAAACCCAGGGTGAGCACTGTGTTGGGGAGGTGTTTTTCTTTTCACCAACAGGACAGGACTGCTGGGAGATGTTCCTTGAGCTTTTATTGCAGCATCAGCCTCATTGCGTGGTTGAGACAATAGAAAGATGGCAACAGCTCACGTACAGCCAGCAACAACTGTTCTAGCTGGGTACTGGGATTGTTCCAGCTGGGTACTGGGATTGTTCCAGCTGGGTACTGGGATTGTTCCAGCTGGGTACCAGGATTGTTCTAGCTGGTTACTGGGATTATTCTAGCTGGTTACTAGGATTGTTCTAGCTGGTTCGTGGGACTGTTCTAGCTGGTTACTGGGACTGTTCTAGC
>VYZP01058398.1:136471-149370 GCA_013400635.1 Hypocryptadius cinnamomeus
TGTTCTAGCTGGGTACTGGGATTGTTCCAGCTGGGTACTGGGATTGTTCCAGCTGGGTACTGGGATTGTTCCAGCTGGGTACTAGAATTATTCTAGCTGGTTACTAGAATTATTCTAGCTGGTTACCAGGATTGTTCCAGCTGGTTCCTGGGATTGTTCTAGCTGGTTCCTGGGATTGTTCTAGCTGGTTCCTGGGATTGTTCTAGCTGGGTACTGTGATTGTTCTAGCTGGTTGCTACAAGCACACATACACCTGCTTCACACAATGTTTGCTTGTCTTCTTTCTATTAACAATACACAATACTTCATTATTAAGTTTGAAACCTTCTACTATCTTGCTAAGCATATTTTTTGCAGTTTTAAGGTCTATCTCAGCCAAGTCTAAAACTCAAGCTATTATTTCATGTCCTTGCTTTCTACTATTGTAACTTGTTCTACTTTGAAACTTTGCAGCTGCAGCTAGCTCTAATTTCTCTGCTCTTTCTATTTCTAAAACCTACTTTTCCAACTTTCTAAAAATCTTCTTACCTTTACTATTTCCCACAAGCACTGCCCCCATGATGTGCTGGTAGTGCTGATCACACCCCAAAACTGCACACAGGAATTATGGAATTGCAATTCCAGGGAAATCATCACCCTTTATGCCTGCAATCAGTGGGTTTAAAAGGAAGGTTAAGGCTGTAGTAAAAAGTGTGAAGGGTTGCTCATGCAACAGCAATCCCATCTTCTAAACAACCCCAGGAGCAGCTGTGTTTAATAGAATTAACCTTGCTCCAACAGCCTCCCCAGCTGGAAGAGTCTGAGATTACCCAGAAAAATAGAAATGACCAGGGAAGAGGTGGGTCAGATCCAATACCTGCCCTTTCAGCACCACATTTCCACAGGGAGCGAATGGGGGGGGCTGGAGCTGCAGGAGAGTGGGCACAACAAGGAGCTGCTTTGGAAAGACACTTGCCAAAAAACCCAGAGATTTTCACCATTATTAATGTCACTTCACGTGCCTTTATGTTTTCCTAAATTCTATTTTTTCAGTGTGGTGCAAAAATCTATCAAGGACTTTCATTTTCCAGTGGTTTGTCAGTCTAAAAAGTGCTATTCCCACCCAGCCTGTTGTTCCCAGTGTAAATATGTTTTTAGGCACAGAGCAATATAATCCTACAGATTTGCAGAGAAGCTGCAAACCCTCCTGGCAGTGCCTGAGGCTCTGTTTCCATCACTCCTATTTATGGAAAACCAAAGGCCATTTATCTCCTTGATTCCCCTGAGATTTTCTATAGCTTAGTCAATAACCATGAATTACTGCTTGGACGAGTTATTTTAGGGAAAATAGGATAGGATGGGAAGAGGATGTGCCTCAGCAAACAACCAGTGTCTCTAGCCTGGCTTCCCAATGGGGCCTCTCCCCTTCCCTAGAACTAATATTTCACTGCAAAAATCAGACTTTCATTTAAAACTTCCCTGATTAGAAGTGAGTTTGGAGTTTGCCCTGCTGATCTGTGGCTCCTGAAAGGATTCCATCCCCACCCCCCTAAACCTGCTGCTCCTGGGAAGTTCTGGATTGCTGCCACAGGGAATTTCAGCCAGAGGTGAGGGAATTACCTGGGTTCCCTCTGTGGCAGGAGGGGACTCAAATGGGGATGAAGAGAGACACAGGACAGGGAGAAGATGCAGGGACCTCCCAGCCATGGTGGCTGCTCAGTGTCCCTCAGTCCTGCCAGGGACAGGAAGAATTTTTTCTCCCCATAGACGTTCTGTCATTGAAGAGCTTTTATTGAGAAATTCCAGGCATAAAGAAACAAACAAACAAACAAACAAAACCCCCAACAAACAAAAACAAAACCAAAACAAAACCCCCAAAAACCCTAAAAAACCAAACCAAAAAAACAACAACAAAAAAAGGGAATAGTTAAATCTTCCTGATTGGACCAAGAGAAATTCCTCGTGGTTTCACTGGTCTGACTTCAGCTATGTGCTGGCAGAGGGCCCAGCTGGAGGAGCACTGGGGATGCATCCATGGCATTGAGACCTTTTGGAGTGTCCTGGGTGTCCCTCCAAGTGCTCCAGGATCCTCCAGGGAGCACCTCGTGGTTTTAGACCTCAGCTGATGGTTGCTGCTGCTGTTGTCACGAGATTTGCCCCTCACCAGTGACACTTTGGCAACCCCAGAGCTGTTATTTGATTGATGTTTACACTGCAATTAACACCCTCCTATTTATTTCTGCCCTCAGCACCTCACCTCGGTTTGGAGAGAGCTTTATGTTTCTGAAGTGCTTTGGCAAAAGTGGAGGCTGAAGTGGAGTTATTTCTGGGTTTGTTTTAAAAAGAAACATTCTGAATGGCAGATTATTTATTTATTTATTTATTTTATTTCATGTCTAGGAGAAGAGGCTGAGGGACGTGTAAACCACTTTGCAAGATCATCCCAGGAAAGGAACTAAAGGAGCCAGAAATTAGGTACAATTCTTCCCTTATTATTTTTTGGTAATAATTATTTGTAGAAAATCAAGCTTCTAGATAAAATACTTTTGAGAAGATACAATATTTTAAAATTAAGAAAAAAAGAAATTCCCTTCATTGGAAAGTTCTAAGAAGCAGGGAATGAAAAGAGGTTCCCAATCTATTTCTTATGGAAGTTTTTCCCCTGCTCCATATCTGAAGGGATGTTTTAAATTACGTGATGGCTTTGGAAATGTAGTAATGTCTTTTGGGAGTTTAGTAGTTCCTGGGTTTGCTGTCAAGAAGAGCTTTCTACTCTCCCTGTAGCTTCTCTAATTAGGCTGTAAGTTTGCAAGAAAGGACGTCAGTCTCAGTGCTCCATTGGATGATTTCCCATTTTTTCAGGGCAGCAGGGGCTGCACTGTGGAGCTCTTGGGAGGTTTTTTCCTATTTTTGCTGTCCCCATTGCAAGTTGAACTGGCATCTTAATGAAATCACACTGCCAGACTCATCTTTATTTCATTTGATCTCTTCTCACTCAGTAGCTCAGTGAGTTGTTTCAGCTTTAGGATATCTGAAATCTTTATGACAATTGTTTTGTTAAACACAGCCTGAGTTAAAAAGGGTGACATGATTTGGGAGAATTCTTTGTTTCCATAGCACCAAATTGGATTTTTAGGGGATTCACCAAGAGGAAGGGTGTGCTGGTCAGAGGTGAGATGATACTTGGTTGGACAGATACTCTTTAATTGCTTTTTTGAAGGTACAAATGTGGATCATTCCCTAGGGAAATTATCTGTAAATAGGATATCTATTGTGCCTTGAAGGTTTTGTAATTTTGGAGATGTTTGTAATTGAAAGCAGATAAACTGAAGTCTACCTTTTGTATCTAACACAAAAGAAGTAGAAATCATCTCCCTGAGTACAATTACTGATGTAATTATAATAAATATTAATGTCATTATAATGCCCCTTGCTCAAGTTCTTACACTGGCTCAGAGCCTTTGCCCTCCAGCTCTCCCTTCCACAGAATTTCTCAGATTTATTAAACTATTCCCATGTGTTCCAGGGCAATAACTGAGGGTGTGGAACTTATTTTAGGCAGCTGGTTCCTGCATGGATCTTCCTTGGTGACTCTGCTGCTGCTGGATGTCACTGCTGTCCTCGTGCCCTTGTGAAGAGTGAAGGGCCAGGGTAATCAGCCCTGACTCTAATGGAAACTAAAACCAGTTTGTTCCTTTCAAAAAGGGGGTTAAACTGCTGGTCTGGTCAGGGAGGAACTGGAAGAGAGTAATTTGTGCCAATGTTGGCTCCTGGAAGATGCAGCAGACAGAAAGAGATTCATGCTTGGGTTTTAATCCTCTGCATCAGGACAGAAACCCAAGACTTGTGTGCTCTGATAAAATCCCATGCAGGTCACAAATGTGCACCAATCCATTTTAACAGAGCCTAAAGAGCTCTGAGGGGGGTTTTGCTGCTGCTCTGAGCAGTGTTAACAATCTGCTGTGGTGCCTCAGCCTCAGAGACAGAAGAAATCCTGGCAATAAAAAAGCTTCCTCCAGTAACACCTTCACTGCTGGCACTGCTTAAGGGGCTGGGAGCTCACATGAAAGCAGCTGCCTCTCACCATTACAGAGCACACATCTCCCAGGCACTTTTAGCACATGGAAACCACAAAATAAGAACAGAAAAAAGCACAAATCAGAGCTGAAGCATGACATTTCCACCTCCACATACAGGAAATAAGAATGGTTCAGTAGTGCTGGCACAAAAGGGACTGAGCTCAGCTTTATCTCCTTGGGAAAGCAATAAACACCCATCTTTGAGCAGAGCTGGAGGTCACCCTGTTCTTCCTGCACACCCACTGTGGTTCTCTTGATCCTGTCTCCTGCCATCCCACGGAGGAGCTGGAATAACAAGGATGTCCTGCAGTGGACAGGAGATTGCTGAGGCATGGGGCTGGTTTTGTCCACAGCACAGCAAAAAGAGCCACTCTCTGCTCCTTGAACTTCAAAAGAAAATTCCAGAATAAAGGAGTAGAGGTGGTCTGCTAGATGGGCTCCAAGCACGGTTAGGGCAATGGAAGGGGAAGGTTTTCATGGAGACTTTTGTTTTTCTGCAGCTGGAAGAGGGAAGGCTGCCTGCAGAGCATCAGAATTTTGCTTGCAACTTCAAATTTTCATAATTCGTAGAATCATAGAATGATTTGGGTTGTAAGGAACCTTAAAGGTCATCTAGCTTCAACCTTCATATTGCCCAGATATTTCATGTTTCATATTTCATATATGCATAAATAAAGAGCAGGTATAGAGCTGAGTGTTTGATGTGGCATTCAAGTTACCAGGGTCCCAAGAGCTCAGATTTCAGCCTTAAATTTCATTGCTAAAAGGAAATATTCAGTGCAAGCTGTGGTAATTCTGGCACGGGTTATGTGGACCTTTCAGAAGGGACCTCACCTACTAGAAATGCTCCCACCTTTCCAACTCTCCTTCTCTTTGCCACCCCTGGAAGAAACTTGTGAGTAAATCTGGTCTTATGTTTTCATTCCTGGAAGACAGAAGTCTTGGAGAAATGTCTTCCTTTGCTCCTCAAAGGGCTGTGGTAGAGAGCATGAATTGTGGCGTGTCCTGTGGCTGGGAATGGCAGAAGGGGGCCCCTCTCTGGAGACAGAAATCCCCAAATCCCAGGTTTCCTTCTGCTGAATCCAGAGATACTGTGTGGGATGGGATCGTGGCTCTGTTGTTCAACAGGGCTGGTTAACAGCAGTTCAGATTTCAGGAAAGGCAAGGCAAGAAATTCCTTCTCCTTATTGTTTGTTCTCCAGGATGGAATTCAGTGGCTGAGTGTCCTGCCTAACTAACGGGTAGCTTGTTTCCTGGATGTCTTGAAACAGATGACCTGGAACAGACAGAACTTGGCTTTTTCCTCCTGCAGCTGTGAGGGGCAGGAATACTGATATTCCATTGTTATTTACTGGAATTCACACCCCTTTCTGAATTAGCTCCTCCAGGTCGATTCTTCATTTTGAACAGGTTTAGCTTGGTGCTGCCATTTCCAAGTGCTGCTCAAAGCAATCTCTTCCAGAGAAGGAAAAACTTCAGGGATGCCATTCCATGAGCCATCAAAACCTCTCCATACCCTGTGGCCAGAGGCCTGATGGGATCTGTGGGAATACTCTTCCCTGGTGTTCCTTCAAGAGGAGCCATGGGAGTGTCACTCTCTGGTGGTGTCATCTGAGTGTAGTTTAACTCCCTGAGCTTCTGAGCAACACAAATTCCTCACTCAGGTCTTACCCTCAGCATCCTCCTGCCCAGTCCAGCTTCTGATCTTGCTGGAAAACCAGTTTGTTCCCCAGGTGTTTGAGGACAGGTTTTACAGCAGGATGCTTCTGTCAGTGGTGACCTTTCAGGAATGCTGCTGGAAGAAAATCCTGACAAACACCACTGAGTGGAGAGGTGTGGGTGTTAACAACCCTCAGCACTCACTGGAATGGACTGGAGGAACTGGGAGTGGGTTCTGGCTAAATGATTTATCCTCCCTTTCACCACTTCCTCCATATCTGCCTCTCTTGGACCATACCTGGTGGCAGGCATGTCAGACACAGTCTGATGTGGGATTATTTTATGTCTATCCATCTGAAAACAATTGCCATGAAACATCAAAACCTTAGTATTTCTTAGTGTTTATTTAATATTTTCCTCTTGGCTTCTTGTCCTTAATGCAGCAACTGAAAGCAAAAGAAATATCTTGCACTTAGCTTGCACTTTCTCCTCCTGCTGACTCTTCTGTTTTAATTCAAATTTGGAGGCTTTCTGTAGAAAACAAGTATGAATAAAGTACTTAATGAAAGCTCACATGGTAGTTTAACTTTTCAGGGTCCAGCTACTGCTGTAGTTTATTTACTTGCCAAGTAATTGCAGTTCTACTCCCAAGTTTTAGGGCAGTCAAATTAAACAGGAAAGCTCATCCTCAAGGTCAGACAGGTCTGAGAGACTTTAATGTCCTTGTTCCTGATGTGGAGAGGGCACAGCCTCATCCAGGTCAGTGAGGAGTTTGTCTTTCCTTGCACCAAAGTCTCCAGCCAAGTGTGGGACATGTGTGGAGCTCCCTGGTTTTCTGTTTGCTGCCCAGGTGATGTCAGCCAAGCTACTTTTAGCTGGGGCACAACAATTAGTCCTATTTTATCCCTACTTTAGTGGTTTAATTAAATTTTACAGCTTCAAATCCCGTACTCAGCTGCCAGGGAAATCTAAATTTCCATCAGTAAATGTTCTTAAACAGCTAAAAAATACCTGTTCCCTTAAATTTACTTAAAATGTGGGAAGTGATGAGGAGATGGAAGTTTTAAAGACAGTAATAGGATAATAAGAGAAGGCTGTATCACCTACAGGCCACCTTGGGGCAGGCTGAAGAGCCTGGAGGAGGTGGGAATGCAGAAGGAGGTAATTTGGGAGCAGACCCTACCTGAGTCTTTACTGAGGTGTGAAACCTTTGCTTTGTATGGAGCATTTATTGAGACAGACACCAATTCCACACCTCTGCCTTTCCCATGGTGGGTGCAGCATTCCATGATGCTGTGAAATCTGGCTGGTGGGAGACACAGGTTTATTCAGGCAGCCTTAATTTCCTGAGGTTGTAGAGAAGTACCCTTAGTGCTCAGATACTGGGAATGTCATGGAATCACAGAATGGTTTGGGTTGGAAGAGACCTCAAACCTCATCTTCTACCCCCTGCCATGGCCAGGGACACCTTCCTTGCTGATTTTTTAGTTTTTATAGATTTGGGGTAAGTGAGAGGCTTTTTAAAAGATTTTATTCCATTATCAGTCTTGATGAGTATTGAGACACACTATTACTCCTAACACCAATCACCTATATTTTTTTCCCATGTGCTCCTACTACAATGCATCTTTCACACTTCTAATTCTCCAAAATATCTAATCCTTTCGTAAAACCATATGTTGAAACTTATTAAAACTTCTTTCTAGTTCAATCTCTCAACCATATAATCTCTATTCCATGGCCTTCCTAAATCAGCACATCTTATCTCAGTGTTTGCAAAATGTGTGAGCTTTCTGTCAGGTTTGGAGAATTCATTACAAATCCATTCCTCACACTTCCTCTATCCCAGGTTGCTCCAACCCCCATCCAACCTGGCCTTGGACACTTCCAGGTCTGAGGAAATCTGCAGATAAAGTCATAAAAGGTGTCATGGATCAGGCACGTGAGAGTATCACAAATTGCTTATGGCTACTGCTGTGACCAGATATGAAATATTGGTTTACAGCTCTTTTATGGCTGGCTGATATCTCTCAGTGTTGCAAATGCACACTCTTCCATCAGTGGATTTCCATTCACCTTTTCTGTGGTGATCTGCCCAAAAAGACCCAGACTAAGAGGTACTTTTTGAACCAAAAATGTTAAGGAGGTACCAAACCTTTGCAATAACCTGGATGTGCTCCCTGTTTCAACCAATCCAGCAAAATCATAACCTGTTACCTGGTAGGTGTGGTGTTTTCTTTCCTCTGTTTTCTTCTTCCTTTTAAGGAATATTTATGGGGAGAGGATCCTACTTTCCAGGATAAATCCTCCCTGATATAAATCTGCTCCATTGGCACTGCATTTTATCAGATCAGTGAGGCAGGCAAAGCACAAGAAGTGACAACAAAGCAGGTAAGAGATCCCCACTGGTTGTGTGCCCAAATATTAAAATCAAGAAATTTACGTCAGCCATGTGTTCTTTTTCAGGGAGGAGGAGGACATCAGGAAAGCTCCTAATCCTTGCTGTGTTGTCACATGATGGAAATGTGAAAGCTGCCAGAAAGAGCAGGGATCAGAAGTGTAAGTATTCAATTTTTTGGGGGGGGAATAAAACTAACTATCCCATGGGGAAAAAAGAAAAAAGCCCTGCAGTTCAGTGTTGTATCTGTCTCTGAAAGGTATTTGAGTTGACTTGTTGAAATACTTAAAACACTCTCTCAGTCAGTTTATGGTGGTGGTTTCTGAGTTCTTTCAAGAGTCTCCTTTGAAGTTGTATTAGGATGTGTGACACAATTCACACCACAGGAGCCCAGGCTGAGAAGCCAGAGAACATGACTCAGGTGGGGCTTTCCTGACCACTCTGAAGATCTTTTTTTTTTTTTTTTTTAATAGGTCCATTTCTAATCAACCTGGGAAATGATACAAAAAGATCACAACAACACATGCTTAAGGGTATGTACTTCGAAGAACACCTCGTGCTGAAGTGTTTTATTTTCACTGCAAGCTACTTTGAAATGGAGCTTTCCTGCAGGTTATTTGTGCAGGCATCATCACAGAAATCCATAAAGACAAGTCGTGCCATTTTTCTCCCCACTCCTTTACCCTACTACTTTAAAGTGTGTTAGAAAAGGCTGGTTTAATTACCTTTCTCTTGCTGATGAACTTCATAAAGCACAATAAGCTCAATAAGAAAAGAACCCACCCTGAGTCTTGAGTGATGTGTTCATGCATTTAAGAGATCCACAGAGCCAAGCAGCTGTATGGGTAATTTGCCTCGTGTCATTAATCATGTCTTATCTCAGTGGAGAGAACGGGACTGACATTCCTGCAGTGAGTTTTCCTAATAGCTCCTGTTAATTAGGGAGCGATTCTGGAATAAGGAAGTCAAGCAAAGAGCAAGGCCAGCAGCAGAGGAGGCAGAGGGCGTGCCTTGGGATCACACTGAGTGGAGGCAGTAAATCCTATGGTTGTGCAAGGGCTCTGGGGAGCACAGCAATTTTCACACATCACACCAGCAGAGGCTGGGGTGCTGGGTGTGTGATAAGGAGGAAAAGCAGGACTTCAGCCAGTGGGCAGGTGGATGCCATCTCTCCAGAAGCTTTGCCAGGCTGGATGCCCATGACTTGGCTTCTCTTGAAGGTCTGCATTTGTTCCCAAACTCTTTTAACCCACTTCTCTTAGTTGTGTTGGGCAGTGTGCCATCCTGGTGCCAAAGAAGGAGAGGAGGAAACAAGGTGGGATTTAACCTTCCCACCTTTCCCACTAGGGAGAGAAAAAGGTCTGGAGAGGGTCAGTGCAGAGGGGCTGGATCCTCTCCTCTGAGCCATGGGAAGGTTGTTCTTGGGTTGGTTGGTACTGCTGAAAGCTCTAAAGTCTGTGAGGACCCTTGCAGGGTATGTGACCTAAGTGTTGCTGTGATTTATTGTTTTCACTGTTTGTGGGAGAGCTGGGGGAAGTCCCTAAACCACTGACCAGTGGCCTCTGGAGTGGTGTACTGGGGAAAGACCCTGCCCATCCCACCCCTTCCCCACCAGGAGCAGGAGCCTGGGCAGTGAGCAGGGTGAGCCCTCTGCTCTGGAGATGGAAGGCAATTCCCACAAGCAGCCACCCAACATCTGTCAGGCACTTCAGCTGCAGCTCATAATATTTTTATTTTCCCCTTTGTTCTCTGCCTTTTATCCTTTAATGACTTACCAGGCCACCCAAACCAGACGAGATCCCTGGGTCAGCGTCTCACACAGCAGAACAATATCAGGGCAAAGAAATGCTCCCCCAATTTCTAGGGAAAAGGGCAGTAGCACTTCTCAGAAGGTTTATTTAAACATGGCTGTTTATTTTTGCTGGAGATTGAGTTACCTTCCCTTATAGGAGTAATGTTTTTGGAATCCTCCTTGTTTCGCCTGTAATAAATCACAGTTGTCTGAAGGAAACAAGAGGGGCTCTTTGTCATTTTTCTTTGCTTTTCCTCCATTGGCAAGTGAAGGAAGTGCCCCAAAAAGAGTAATATATTATGAACTTGCTTTTGACATTGCTGGCAAGTCCCTGGCATGCTGGCTTCATAAATTACTGCCCTATCTCTGGGCAGACAGAGCACAAAGGCACAGCTCTTGTTTCTAATTGTAGGTTGGCAGGACCTCTGCTATCAGGCAACACAGACAACAAAGAGAATGAGAAGAAAGGCTCCCAGCTGGCTCCCAGCGAGGGTGGCAGGGCTGGAGGGAGGGGAGCCCAGGTCCTGTTGTGACTCCAAGCCATGTTTTGTCCCAGCAGTCGCCAACAAGCACAGGGACAGAAGTGGCTGGCTGGTTTTGTGGCTGCTCGTGGACCGCGGGCTCCGCTCCCCACGCGGACGCGCAACAATGCAGAGCTGCACCCGGGGCTCCTCACTCTGTCAGGGGATGGCATTTGGGCTGAGGCACAGCACAGTGACCTCGGGGAACAGCAGACTGAGACTTCAAAGAAGTTCTGAAGTGGATCTGACTTTTCTCATCCCCTCTCTCTTTTTTTTTTTTTTTTTTTTGATCAGTTTTTCATTGAGATTTGCTGCTCTGGGCTAAATTGTTTGGAAGTGTTTGGCTGATAGAACAGCTGGAACTGGTAATGTCCAGCATCTAACAGGCTCTGTTATGATGTTGTTTTACTTGTTTTTCCCCATGAAGTTCTGAAGAGCTTTTAGTTTGAAGAATAACTGGTTTTTGGTGTAACCATGAATGTGTACATCTAGAGAAACTGAGGTTGTACAAGCAGGACAGGAGCAGATCATACATCAGCAAGTGAGCAATGGGAAAAGGAAAAAATAGGATGAAAATCATGGAACTTCTTTAATTTTAAATGCCATTTTCCTAGGGAATTGCAGTCCTCATCTCTCTGTCCCTGATCACTTCTTTATGGCTTGGGACAGAAGCGTGTTGGGCAATGAGACACAAATATCTGTGAGGTGGCAGAAGTGGAGATGTTTTTTAGGAAGAGAAGGCACCTTCCCAGGACTGGCCACCATTAATGTGGTAGAAATGCCTTTATTTGGGATCCTGGTAGAGCACTCTTTTATCCATTTGAGCTAAAAAATTGGTGAGTGTTCACCTCTTTCTGCTGGGTAGTTTTGTTTCAGTTGCCTCCTTTTGAGCCCTCAATGTTATTGGATTTTTCTGAGTATCTTGGTGTAAAGGTGGCGTTCTTTGATTGATATTTATCAATCATTTATGAGACTGATATACATTCTGCTTTATCTGTTGTAACCTTTGAATGCAGCCATACTGCTCAACTGACAATATATATGCAAGAAAATGAAAAAGGTGCAGTTTTTAGGCTTTTTAGGCTTTACAAGGCTGGAAACAGAGAAAATTGTTTTGATTTCCAGGCTCCATCTCTCTTTAGTGGCATTTGGGATTTACAAGGACTTGGAGGGTGTATGGTTCAGCAAAAACATTTCCCCAGATTAGGTGATGCTCATTCCTTGGTCTCCTTTAAAAATATTAAAAGAAATTTCATCAGATCATGGAGCTTGGAAAGTCAAATCAGAGTCTTACACAAATAATCCAGGTTTTGGGGAGCTTGTCATGCTAAGTGGGTTTTTTGGCACTGACTGGTTTTATTATGGATGGAGCCACAGCAGAACCACATTAGAAAAGGATATTGTTACAACACTTTCAGTATCAACAATGCTACTTGGAGAGGAATAATCTGTTCCAGATGACTGTTAAGAACGTCTGTCCTTTTTAGAAGGGATTTTTTTTTTTGTTTAGTTGATTTATTCTGATAAAATTTGGGATCATTTAGTCTCCTGTCAAAGAGTCAGTAAACATGAAGATAATGTGATTCACAGAAAGGGCAGTCTGAGAGGCTACTTTCATTTAATTCAATTAGATGGGCTTTTATATTGGATTTATTTGTTTTATCTTGAGTATTGTAACAAATTTTTCTCTTCATGAAAGAGGAGGCAGGGTACAATTACTGCAGACATCAAAACTGCTGGGTTAATTCCAGGACTTTTCCATGCCACTGGCAAGTAATGGGACTGCAGTTACCTGCATAAATAACTGGATGTAACAGCAGCCACTGATAAAACAGATGGGATTTTGAGAAGCTGGAAGGAAAACCTCTGTTTGTGATATATATCACACCAACATTTCCCACCACACCCATGTGCAAGGCAGGCATACAACTGGACAGTTTGAAATTAAAGCAAAAAGGTTATTCTAAATTTGGCTTTGCTGGACATGACTGAGGGGAGTGTGGTAAACTAAAGTTACTGTAAACCTACAGGTTTCTTCAGCCTCTTTGTGCCCTTCCTTTGTCCTGCTCCTGGGATAACACCCATGGTGTTTATAGCACTGATGGGGACACATTTGGGATCTCCTTTCCATCACTGATGTCCCTCTGTCCCAAATCATCCTGCACAGAGAAACAGCAGGCAGGGAACACCCCTGGACAGAGCTCAGGAGCAACAGTGTAGGAAAATATTCCATGGCGAGTCTGGCAAGGGGCAATGTTTGAATCTCCCTCTGGATTTCTGGTTTGCCAGGGATTTCAGCTCATGGGTTTGTGCCTGCCCCCAGGCACAAGGGTGTGAGCAAATGCTGTTGTGGTGTGCCTCAACTTTTTATTGTCTGCTCTTCTCAAAACTTGCTCTATCTGGGCTCCCTCCCAGCTCCTCCCTAGGCCATTGCTCAGGTCCCCTTGATGCCTCAGGTTTTAGCTTTTATA